>PJEM01019726.1:0-15130 GCA_004023845.1 Helogale parvula
TCAAGGGGCCAGGGGGAGGTTCAATACTGCTGAAATTTTTAAGGAAGAAATCTAATTAAACAGAAAAAAATCTCTCAGCACCCACACCAGAATCCCAAGAGCTGAGCTGGAAAGACGCTCAGAGATCACATGGCCGGTGCCCTCCAGGACAAGAACGGATCTAAGACCGGCGCCAAGGATTAAATCATAATTTTACAACAGTGAGCCACAAGACCCGATCCTACTCAAAAAGAGGAAGGCACCATACAAACACCACATTCTGCTTTACTTCTCTTTTAATTCACTAATGCTAACTGCATACACCTGCCTTCAAGGCATGAAAAATCCCATTCTAGGGGTGCCTGGATGGCTCATTCGCTTGAGCGTCCGACTTTGGCTCAGGTCATGATCTCGAAGTCTATGAGTTCAAGCCCCACATCGGGCTCTGTGTGGACAGCTTCTGATTCTCTGTGACCCTCTCTCTCTGCCCCTCCCCTTCACATGATCTGTCTCTCAAAAATAAATGTTAGAAAATATTAAAATAAAATAAAATCCCATTCTTTTTTGAGCCGCCTGGGTGGCTCAGTGGGTTAAGCATCTGACTTGATTTCGGCTCAGGTCATGGTCCTGTGGTTCAGGAGTCTGAGGTACAGAGCCCCAAACTCACTGAGCGCACAGAACCTGCTTAGGATTCTCTGTCCCTCGCTCTCTCTCTAAATAAATAAAAAATAAAACGACCATAAAAGAGGTAACTACTGAGAGAAACTAATAATAAATACTTAGAAACATCCTAATATCCTTAATACCAAATTTAAAAGCTAGTGACACATCTCTTTCCTGAAGAATTCAGGGCACCTAGGGGACTCAGTCGGGTGAGCGTCCAACGTCCGCCCAGCTCATGATCGGCTCATGATCTCACAGTTCGTGAGTTCGGGCCCCGCGTGGGCCTTGCTGCTCTCGGCACAGAGCCCGCTTTGGATCTTCTGTCCCTCCTCTCCTTGCACTTTCTCTCTCAACAATAAAACATTAAAAAAAGCAATGACGACTTCAGTGAATAAGACAACCCTCTACCTTAGGGTCCCCTGTCCCAATAACTCCAGTCGTGACCAGGCCCAAAGAGGCTCCTCCATGACCTCACCCTTTACTTTCCTGGGACTTTTCTGCGGCCACACTGCAGTCATCCGTGAAGAGGACGTCATCATCACTAAGAACAACAGAGATTTTAAAAAGAGCACTTTAATAATAAAAACACGGGCTTTTCCCTGGAACATAAATGATCTCATTCTCATTAAATTAAGGGTCTGATCAGGGCGCCTGAGCGGCTCAGCCAGATAAGCGTCTGACTCTTTTTTTTTTTTTAATGTTTATTCATTTTTGAGAGACAGAGTGAGAGACACAGAACCCATAGTTGGACCCAGACTCTGAGCCGTCAGCACACAGCCTGAGGTGGGGCTCGAACTCACAGAGTGAGAGATCATGACTGAGCAGGAAGTCAGCACTCAACGGACTGAGTCACCCAGGGGCCCCAAGCGTCACTCTTGATTTCAGCACAGATCATGATCTTTGTGGTTTCTGAGGTCGAGCCCCGCACCAGGTTCCGCACTGACGGTGTGGAGCCTGCCTGGGATGCTCTCTCCTCCTCCCTCTCTGCCCTTCACCTCCGCATGTTCTCTCTCAAAATAAATAAACTTTAAAAAAATCCATGTAAGATGGTCATGTCAGGAGAAATTACGTTGATGTCTTTGGGGGGGAGGTCTACGCCGCGGGAGAGGGGGCAGGGCCGACAAGGAGAGGGAAGCGATAGGAGTGCGCCCGGACTCCGTCGCAGCGCGTCCCCCGAGAGCGGGGCACCGTCACCCCGGGGGCGGCGGCCGCCTTCCTCCCCGGGCCCCACAGTGGCTGTGGCCGGGTCAACGCCGGCGCCGACCCGGCCGAGCACAAGGGCCCCGGGCCGGCGGCGGGGCGCGCACCGGGGATCCCCCCCCCCCCACGCCCCGCCGCGCGCCCGCAGTCCGGGTCCCCGCTCCAGGCCTCACCTGGACGCCAAGAAGCGGCTGCCGCCCCGCACCACCAGCGTCAGCCCGCAAAGCGCTGGCGCCAGCGAACTCGCCTATTTGTCACTGCAGAAGGGACTTAATACACAGTGGGGGCCCCTTTCACCTTCACTCAGTGATGTCGCTGTCAATCGCCAGGCAAACACCCAGGCCCTGGCCTCCATGCTCGCTGAGAACTATGCACTCAGTGCACCCCGATCTCAGTGATGCGTGACATCAAAGACGGATCATTTGAAAAGGACGGTTTCTACTCAAGGTCCCGCCCCGGATTTCCCACTGGCCTAAAAACCTCCTCCCAGACATTGCTCAGAGCCACACAGTAAATCTGGTTCACAACACCAGCTGTTCCACATTCTGAACTGCTGTCGGATCCGATTTTCTGCCGCCTCTGCTTGCTTCGTTTTTATGTCTTCGGTCTTGTCCTGGTTGGAAAAGAAAGAGAAACATGCTACTTCTTTTCTCGCCCTTGTTGCTTAAACATCATAGGATGTAGTGTCACGTTTAGATGAAATTCAACACAATTTAAGCTGGAGAAGGCCTGGACTTTACTTGGTGACATTAAGGAGGCCTCGGCACCCTGCGCTGCTGTCCTCATCCGTCCTGTCCGTCCGCCTCTTGCAGGTCCCGCCCGCTCCTCTGCCACGGGGCTTCCTCTGTGTCCTGACCTCCCCTCCCTCCCCATCACCGTCTGCCTGGTTCCTCGATGGTGGTCTGGTCTACATTATTACGTCCCTCATTCGAGAAGGGCTCTGCACTATCGAACACAGTAGGATAACAGCTTGACACCTGTTTCCCAGAAATCCCATGATTCTTGTGGTCCCCCCCCCCCACCTCGCCCCAGTTAGAGCCATCCTGGGAAAGGAAGGGATGACGTGGTGGAGAAGAGCCAGTTCTTGATGTCAGGAGCGTGGGGGGGGGGGGTGCAGGGCCCCAACCGCTGAAGCCCCGGAGGGACGGGCTGCAGGCAGTGGTGCAGGACCAAGCCTGCCCCCATCCCCTGCTGAGGCCCCCAGGGTCTGAGACATTGCCCCTGGGAACGGTGGAGAGGTCATACGTCAGATATCATTTTTACCAACTGGCCCAAGAGGTGAAAGGAGACATTCAGTTGTTATGGGAAAATGACAGAAATTCTTTTTCCTGCTCACCTGAGTTGTGGAATGAGATTCAGACCCACCGGCCTAGGCCTGGGCAGAGGAGGATTTTTATCTAGAGCCCAGAAGGAAGCCGACATCTCATTACTGAGAGAGGGACCCGAGTTGTTTATGTGGAAACCCACACAGCGATGGCAACATTTTTAAGTTCAACTTGTAAAGATGTTGGACTAGGACGAGGGGACAATTCTGTCCTTGCGGTAGGTAAAGACTCAGAGGACACCCGGGTCAGCCAGCGGGCCCAGTCGTGGGCTCAGGGGACCAGCACTGAGCCTACATCGTCCTGTGCTGCAAAGATGATGAAGAAATGATAACTTGGGCAGGTGTTTTCTCCCACCTCTTCCAGGGAGCACGGACCAACTCCTGAACTGGGGCGAGGCAGCAGGCGCTCCTGGAGCAGCCAGCCCGGCAAGCCCACAGTTATAACCTTGACCCCAAGTTCCTAAACGACCCTAAATGTCCCCCTTCTTTGATAGGTTGGACCCAGATAAAACAGCTAGGAGGAAACCACGTGGGTGCTTATCTGGGCCCTTTGATTCAGGCTGGAAAACTCACCAAAGTGTTTTTTGGCTGCGTCAACAAACGCTTGCCAGACAATTTCTGCCCGAAAAAAGAACAAAGCTCTTGATAAATCGCAAGCAGGAATAAAATGTGTGAGAGACACAGGGAGGAGAAATCCTGACACACTGACCCCATCCCGAGGCTGAGCTTCCCAGATCTACACACAAGAGAGGGGGGGACAGTACATAATCCCAGGGTGACACAAAATCCACCCCTCGCCCACCATGAGCAGGTCCTAACAGTGTCCTGTCTTTCCATGGAGTGAGAGCTCTCTCCCTCCAGGACCAGTATCGGACTATCCTCAGTAGCTGTGTGGAGGGTGAAGACTAGTCAGTCCTCCTGCACACGCTTGTCTGCCCCCTCCCCTACCTGGAGCCCAATATGGGGCTTGAACTCATGACCCTGAGATGAAGACCTGAGCTGAGATCAAGAGTTGGAGGCTTAACCAACTGAGCTATATGGGCCACCCAAGGAAAACTGACTTTTAGGAAAGAAAATTGTTATTCTATGAAAATGTGTTTTGATTGAGAGTATTCACCCTAAGACAGAGCCTGGTGTTTGTAACTGGTAGAAAGAATCGAATTCGTTCAGTGGAAACGGAAACTTAACTATTATTATAGCACTTAGAGATCTCCCCAGAGCATATCCAGACATGAAGAGTGTTGGTTTTATTAAATGCTGAAACAAAGATACAACACACACACACACGCCCTCTGGGCACCTGGGCTATCGCAGAAAGGATCATGACTTGAGCCATGGCCCGAGCAGGTGGACACAGATGCCTGAGTGACCAACGGGCCCGGTTTCTGTCTCACTGAACGAGGTCGCTGCAGCCAGCCAGGCAGGGGGAGTGCGTTGGGGTTTAGAGGCAGTGTGTGGATTAGCATTCCGAAGCCATGTAAAATGATGATGAGGGCAGGGGCGCCTGGGTGGCTCAGTCAGTTGGGCATCTGACTTTGGCTCAGGTCATGATCCCATAGTTTGTGGGTTTCAAGCCCCGTGTCGCGCTCTGTGCTGACAGCTCAGAGCCTGGAGCTGCTTCCGATTCTGTGTCTCCCTCTGCTCCTGTAACACCCACACTCTGTCTCTCTCAAAAACAAATAAACATTAAAAAAAAGTGGTGAAGTTGGATGACACCAGGAACTAAAAAGGTCTCAGGTGCTGTGTGGGGGGCAGTCTGAATCTATAGATGGAAATGTATCAAATTGTTTCCTGATCCTTCAAACCGTCATTATCATATCTGTTAAGCATTTTAAAAATTAACTTTAAATATTACAAATGTAAAATTAAGGTTTGAATGTAAAATATTAAAAAAATTTTATGTTTTATTTATTTTTGATACAGAGAGAAACAGAGCATGAGAGGGGGAGGGGCAGAAAGAGAAGGAGACGCAGACCTGGAAGCAGGCTCCAGGCTCTGAGCTAGCTGTCAGCACAGAGCCTGACGTGGGGCTCGAACCCACGAACGTGAGATCTGACCTGAGCCGAAGTCAGATGGTTAACCGACTGAGCCACCCAGGCGCCCCTGAACGTAAAATATTTAGGGGTATCTGTATGGCCCAGTCAGTTGAGCATATGACTTCGGCTTAAGTCATGATCTCGTGGTTCGGGAGTTCAAGCCCCACGTCGGGCTCTGTGCTGACAGCTCAGACTCTGGAGCTGCTTCTGATTCTGTCTCCCTCTCTCTCTGCCCCTCCCCTTCTCACTCTGTCTCTCTCTCTCTCAAATATAAATAAACATTAAAAATGTTTTCTGAATGTAAAATATTTAAATCTTGAGAAATGTATTATCAAAAACAGTTATCAACATGCAATGTCTTTTTGTAAAAAACAAAAGTTTTTGTCAGTTAGCCAAAGTTGTGTCCTTTAGACAGGGACACGTCTTTTGAAACCCTCTTCTGTGAACTGCGGGGAATCCCACTAGAATCCGGGCTCCTCCCTGGATCACCTGGGATGTTAGAAGTGGAAACTCATTGCCCCTCCCCCCTCCCCCGCCAGATTTATTGACTCAGAAACTTGGATTGGGATCCAGGAATCTGAACTTAATAAACTTTCCACGAGATTTTAAAACTTTTTAAAAATGTATATTAATTTTTGAGAGTCAGAGAGAGACAGAGTGTGAGCAGTGGAGGAGCAGAGAGAGAGGGAGACACAGAACCCGAAATAGGCTCCAGGCTCTGAACTGTCAGCATAGAGCCCAACTTGGGGCTCGAACTCAGGAGCAGTGAGATCATGACCGGACCCCCAGCTGGTGCTTCACCAAATGAGCCCCTCAGGGGCCCTCGGATGATTCTTGTGCGCATTGCAGTTTGAGATCTGGCTTCTTTCTTCCAACTCCATGTCCTTGGCGTATATGATTCCCGGCTCCGAAGAATTCGTTACTTTTCTCTGAAACGCTGGCAAAATAACTGGCTGTTTCACTTTCAAGGTCGACAAAGTGTTCGCCTATTGCAAAAGGATACCTTTGCTAAGTCGGTGTTCATTCCTTTTTCCCTTCGAAATGGTTTATCGTTTTCCTCCCTCTCGTTGCTGCGCCCAGATTGCCTGATTCGGCTCTCTGTTGGACATTACACAGTTGTTACTTCCCGGTTTCGGAAGCTCTCCTGTGAGCCCCTGGCCATGAGCATTGGGTTTTCAGGACGTGCTTCCTCCTTGGCTTGTGTGAGCGGCTCCCTGGGGTGCCTCACCCACCTCAGGATGGAGTGACTGGGGTAGCCTGTAACTTTTACAACTTGCAACCCAACCTGTTGACTCACGTTGACATTCACCATGAGCCACGGCCAAGTCTTTCCGCCAGACGGGGCTGCGTGGCCTTTCCTTCCTCCCAGGCGAGCTCTGAAACAAGACTGGACCCTAGGGCCTTCCAGAAGGACCCTGGTAATGCTCAGGGACAGCTTGCTGTAATGGAGTCGGGAAACCAGCAGGGGGAGCTCTGCCGCCACACCGTGGTGCCAGAAGCGTCCCTGACAGACCTGGCCACAGACTCTGCAACAAGAACCATCAGCTGTAGCCTCCAACAGGAAGAGATGTGCACAGCCTCCCCTACAGGCCATCACCCACCCCTGCAGCTCAGCCAGGGAACCCCCCTCAGCACCCCGAATGTGTGCTCTTCTCCCATGAACTGAGTTCAAAGCCTCCCAACTTCCTCATTCTTCTTCATAAAATAACATTGTTTGTGGGACTTGCCTATGGTTTTGCCGTGGCTTCTTTACCCCCAAATTGCAATTCTCTGCTATTCCAAAATAAATTCGGTTTTGCTGGAAAAATAACCCACTATTTTATTTCTAAGGTCAACTACATATGTGACCATGTTTCCAATTCTGGGCTTTGTGAGTGGGTCGGTAAGCTCAGAACCCCAGGAAGACACGTGCCGTCAGAAAAGCCAGGTAGTACGGTAGAAAGACAGTTGCTAATTACGGAGTGAGCCCAAACCTAAGCAAGCATGGTGTGAGAAAGGTGACATTTATTTTCTCTTTATCACCCCAATAAATTCATGAGGTAAGTCACCTTTTTATCCACAGGAAAACAAAACAAACTTAACTTCATAGAGGTGACGTGACTTGCCCAAACTAGTATTTATTTCTTGTAATCCATAAATATCTCCAAATAGCCAAATCAATCTAACTGATCTTCATAAAGAAGAAGAAAGCTGAAGACTTTGTAGTTCTTGATTTGAAAGCGATATGACAAATCTACAGTAATTAAAACAATACAGTGCTATATAAAGACCAACGGATCAGAACAGTGAGCCCAGAAATAAACCAACACACATGCAGTTCACCGGGTTTTGATGGGGGTGGAGGGCCCAAGAATATACAATGGGGAAAGGGTAGTCTCTTCCCCAAATGATGGAAGACTGGGGATCTACATGCAAAAGAATGCGCTTACGCTACACACAAAAGATGACTGAGAATCGATTAAAGACTTGAATGTAAGACCTGAGATTATAAAACTCCTAGAAGAA
Source organism: Helogale parvula (assembly GCA_004023845.1). Taxonomy (NCBI): domain Eukaryota; kingdom Metazoa; phylum Chordata; class Mammalia; order Carnivora; family Herpestidae; genus Helogale; species Helogale parvula. The sequence goes on from PJEM01019726.1 coordinate 7,708, forward strand.
AACATAGGCATAAACCTTCATGATATTGGTCTTAGAAATTATTTTATGGGTATGAAACCCAAGGCACTGGCAACCAAAGCAAAAATAAATAAGCTGGACTCCATCAAGTGAAAAAGCTTCTCCATAGCACCGGAGACAGCCAGCAAAGGAAAAAGCAACCTACAGAATGGGAGAAGATACATGCAAACCATATAACCGACAAGGGACTAATTTCAAAAATATACAAAGAACTCCCCTTGGGGCGCCTGGGTGGCTCAGCCGGTTAAGCGTCCAACTTCGGCTCAGGTCATGATCTCACGGTTCGTGGGTTCGAGCCTTGTGTCAGGCTCTGTGCTGACAGCTAGCTCAGAGCCTGGAGCCTGCTTCAGATTCTGTGTCCCGGTCTCTCTCTGACCCTCCCTTGCTCATGCTGTCTCTCGATCTCTCTCTCTCTCAAAAATAAATAAAAACATTTAAAAAAATTAAAAAAGAACTCCCACAATTTAACTATGACAACAACAATAAAATCCTAAAAATCTAATCAAAACTGGGCCCCCCCCCCCTCCTTCCTGGCTCATGCTCTGTCTCTGTCTCTCTCTCAGAAATAAATGAACATTAAAAAAAAAAAGAAGCAAGCCTAGATCACTGTACTTCATCCTGAGAAAAAGTGAAGATAATAGAGTGAGGTTTGCAAGTAGAATTCACGCTAGGGGGCACCTGGGTGGCTCAGTGGGTTGAAGGACATACTCTGGATCCCAGCTCAGGTCAGGATCTCGCGGTTTGTGAGTTCGAGCTCTGGGCTGGGCTCTGAGCATCATCTAATGTCCCAACTATCGGGCCACAGAGAAGGGCACGGTCAACAGTTTTTTAGATGCTTTTGGGTTTTTTTTCCTCCTGTTAACAACTTCCTGAGTACATTACACATTCATATTGAATTGGAAGGTGCTCATTACTAAGCACACTGCTTTAGTTGAGGACGTGGCAGTGAAGGAGACTGCAGGGTCCCTGAGGTGTGACTGTCTCCTCACCTGCCAGTGGGCAGAGGGCAGATAAACTAGTCTCATGATTTGCAAGCAAGCAAGAGAAGTATCTTTGTAGTAGCGCTATTGAGAAGCATTATGCAGAGAAGTGAAGTCCAGTCACGTGCGGGCAAAGGTGTGCAGCCGGGGGCGGGCAGTGCGCTGCTGGGCCGGGTGGACAGGGAAGACCTCTGGGAGGGTAGCATTCAGGCCAAGATCTGCAGGAGAGGAAGGAACCAGCCCTGTGAGGAAGGAGAAAGAGCGTCCCAGGCCGTCGGGATCATGGCTACGCTGCAGGGTGGTGGGAAAGGCGGACTGGAAGGTATAAGGTTTAATAGATGGAGGCAGAGATGAGAGGAAAGAGAGAGACCAAGTTATGGAGCCAAGAAGGCCTTTATTGGAGTCTGTGATTCCCGGGTGAGGTTCCATGACTCTGGAGTGGGGAGTCAGGGAAGTCGTGCCTGGTATGGGAGAGCAAGGTGTTCTATGGGTGCAAGAGTTCCGGGTTTGATCTCAGGTGGGCAGATAGCCAAGTAGGGGCATCTTTGGATGGTGGCAGGATTCAATTGGCTGTTCACTTCGGTGGGGAGGGGGATGCTGGAATTCCATGGTGAGGCGGTACAGTTTGCGACAGTCCAGATCTGAGAGGGGGGGTCGTCAGTCCCTGGCGGTGCCTAGAAGTATTATCTGACCCGCAATAAAATGGCCGCTGGTGCTTTTCAAATGGCTCGGTCATTCCAGGTTTGCAAGTGGGGGTTGTCAGTGCTCGCAGCTCTCCACAGCAAAGTGGCCGCTCGGTTGTCTTCCCGTGGCGACTCTTACATTTCTGAAAACACTTTTTCATATTGAGGAAGAGGCTGTTAAAAATGATGCACTCTGGGCATCAAATACGCTAGATAAACCCTGGTCATGGAGTATGCATGCTCTACTAAACAGTCATGGTTTTCATAAGGATCTTTACAATGTAAGTCTTCCTAAACTTACAGCTCCTTCAAAAGGAACACTTCATCATAGGAAAAACTGAGGTAAAAGAAAATGCATTCTTTGACTGCATATTTGAATTATTTTTAGCATTGAAAATTCCCTATGTATTAGTATGAATGTTTGAGAATAACATCAGGAACAATTGATGTTGGCCGATATATCCCAGCCCAAAGCAACTGTGATCTTCACCTCTCTTTAGAAAATAATTGGTTGACAAGACAAACCCCTTGGGGACAGGTTTGGATTTTCTCAATGTCGTGACACAGCGATACATAATTCAGGAGAAGAAGCAAAGTGTCCACCTGTCTGTCCGATGGACAATTGGAAAGGCGCCATTTAGCTCTGGCCGCATTGCTTGCTACAAGTATCTGCTTGAATCTCAGGGAGCAGGGAAGTGTCAATACTTCCTTGGATGAAAAGTGAGTACTCGTGGTGACTTTTCATGCCTGTTGGCAAGCCTACGTTCGTCTATTCATTCCTTCAGTCAAGAAAAATCCCCGTGCCAGCCAATGTGACAGTGATCACCCTGCTGCTAAGAGGATACAGAAATCCCAGTGATGTTTCCATCATCCCATCGTGAGAGCCAGGGATGCTGTGGGGACGTCAGCTGGCTCTCCTTGCCAACCCTCTTTGTGCACTCCCCCAACCACGTAACCACATAGGGTCGGACTAGAAGAGATGTTCGCTGTGCTCCTAGCATTGGGTGAGAGCCTGATGGCTAAATGGAAAGCTAACATATTGTAGTAAAAAGAGAGACTTAGAGCTGGTTTTATCATGTCAGTCACACACTGAGGGAGGTGAAGTTGTGTTTTGTTTGCGTAGGAGGCGATGGTGGGTAAGAATTTTCCTATTTCCATCCAGTTTTACAGACATTGAGGACCGGAGAGACTGGGCGGCTGTCTCATCATCACACAGTGTGTTAGTATTTGAACAACCAAGTTTGAATAAATACTCCAAGTTTTAGCTATTTTCACGACTTTTATCAATGTCCCAAAAGAATCATGCTCTGTATTTTCTCATGGTGAATAAGCGAAGCTTAAGTGTGTCATGCCTAACCTTACTGCATTTATTCTGAAACAACCAGTGGTTTCCGTGTCACTATTTGAGAAAACCATGATCAAAGTGGGTTTCAATTTCCTGAGTTTGCCATGAGGTTCCTGGCTGCTCTGCCTTCGCCCTTACACGTGCTCAGTCTTAAAATGCCTCCCCTGTCCCATTCAGTGCTCTGGTTATCAAAGGGCTACTCATTCACGAAGGTTCAGCTCAAGTACAACCTTTCCATTTAGCCTTGTCCCCATAGGCCCAGCTGAAGTTAATCCTCTGTACACACAAGCGAGATCTACACCTCTTTATAGTGTTATTTCATTCTCCTACTTGTCAGACATCTTTACTTCCCTTTAGAAAGCAAGCCCCTTGAAGGAAGACGCCTTGCCTTATTTATTTCTTTACTCCCTAACAACTAACATATGGGGACACACAAGATCCCTCTGAGCCCTGCTTTCAACACAGATCAATCTGAAAATTTAAAAAAATGTACATAGTAAATTTTTTATGGGAAATGGCGTTGTTAATCTCATCTCATCAATTAAATGCTAAGTTCCTTGAGGGCAGGAGAATCTTTGTCTAAAACTACCTTGTTGTTTTCCACAATGTTGGCACCAAGTTCTAGGCTCCATATACTATGACTGACTTATCCAACTACATGAAAAGGGAAGTGAGGAGGTTGAGATCGTCTATTAATTTATTAACTTTAGGGGGGATGGAGTTCTGGAAATGTGAGTTTCACTTGGCTCTTCTGATTCTGGCCCCTTTGCTTTTTTGTTGTAAGTCTAACCACATCCAGGTGTTACATTGCTAGGGACTTCCTTTTGGTAGATTACCTTACCCTTTCTCTTCAAGTTTTTGAAAACTTCATGCTCACAACTTGGCTTTTAGTTTGCTTTCATTTCTATTTTGAATTTTTGGAAGCGACTGAATTAGTTAAGTCTTAAAGTCAAATTGTATGATGTCTCTATATTCTATAAATATAGAATAAATACTCACCAGTTTCTAAATGTTCTCTAAAGGGCCCTTGTCTCGATCTGTTCCTGGAAACTCAACCAAGTTTCTGAACAGAAGTAGACAAGATGTGAGCAGAAATTACAGTGAGACGTTTTTTTTTTTTGGAGGTTAGGAAATAACTAAAAATGAGAACATTTATGTTGGCAAGGGTATAGAAATAAAGTGGAGCAGTAAGATAAGTAAAACAGCATGTGCAATGCAGGGCCAAAAGCTGTCCCCACTTCAACATCAGAATAGCCCTTCACCTGCCGTGTCTTTAAAAGAAAGGGTAGGTTGGGGCGTGTGAGTGGCTCAGTCAGTTAAGCCTCTGACTTTGGCTCAGGTCCTGATCTCATGGTTAGTGAGTTTTTGCCCCATGTCCGGCTCTGTGATGACAGCTTGGAGCCTGGAACCTGCTTCAGATTCTGCATCTTCTTCTCTCTCTGCCCCCTCCCCCACTTGTGCTCTGTCTCTGTCCCTCAAAATTAAATAAATGTAAAAGAATTTTGTTTGAAAGAGAGTTTAGGCTATCATCTCGGTTATGCTCATGTTTTAATTTGTGAGACAGTACATCTATTCAAAAGGATGCTTGAAGATGAGTGAAAACAATTAGTAAAGGGTATGTATTGGATGTATCGCTGAGAGAGCAGTTCAAACAGGGAAAGACAGAGCCCGGAGGAAAACTATCAGGATGTGGGAGAAGGAGCTTAAGGAGGAAACACCCTTAAGACCTTAGCTCTAATGGAAAAATAGAAAGGCGTGGACCCCTATAAAGTTCTTAAGTAAAAGGAGTCTGGCCTATTTTCATTGTTTTGATTTACCAGCACAGAGAGCCAGTTCAGTAATGGAATATTCTATGATTTATATGCACTCATCATGTAAATAATGCTAAAAAAACCCTAAGTGGCTGTCATAAACTGGTGCCATATCACTTGCTTACATGCATGAGTCACCAAAGGGAGGATATAATCCAACAATGATCAGACAGTGAAGGTACACATTCTAAGTAATTGAAGTTTGCCCCGTCGGAGGCCAAAACATTTTTTGAAGTGACTATTTTTGATGAAATTCTTTGTAAAGTGGATTGAACTCTGTTTTTTTAAAAATGGAAATATTAAAACTAATTGAAAGTTGTGCTGTGGATTCAGTCTTCCTATTATGAACGCAGTTTTTACTCTGCTATATAACACAATCATTCCCTCTGGGCTAATTAGGAAATGGTTGTGGAGTTGTAAGGATTCTGTATCAAGTGAGAGGAGTTTGGGATCTTGCCATATCTATGTTGCTTGTTTAGAGAACATTTCTTCTTCATGTATCTTGGTTCTCAGTGGCATCCTAGGTGTTGAGATTACCAGGTAAATACTTTCATGATAGGTTAAATGTAATAGAACTTATTCCATAATATGGATAATTTAAACAATTATTTTTCTTGGAGTGCCTGGGTGGCTCAGTGGGTTAAGCGTCCAATTCTTATTTTGAGCGCAGGTCATGATCTCACCATTTAGAAGTTCAAGCCCTGTGTCCTGCTCCTGCTTGGGATTCTCTGTCTCCTTTTCTGCCTCTGCCTCTCCCATCTTACTCTCTATCTCTTTCCAAAAAAATGAACTTTAAAAAATAATAAAAATGGGGCGCCTGGGAGACTCAGTCGGTTAAGCATCTGACTTCAGCTCAGGTCATGATCTCACGGTTGGTGGGTTCAAGCCCCACATCGGGCTCTGTGCTGACTGCTAGCTCAGAGCCTGGATACTGCCTTCCGATTTTGTGTCTCCCTCTCTCTCTGACCTCCCCTGCTCACACACTCTCTCTCTGTCTCTCTCTCCCTCAAAAATAAATAAAACATTTTTAAAAATTAAAAAATAAAAATAAAAAATAAAAAAATAATTTTTTTCTTGGCTGCAGATTTTGTGTATAATTGATAATTACTAACAGAAGTTTCCTAGAAGATAATAGAAAATCTGTTTCCAAGAAAAAACTCTCCCCACCAAAACAAAGGGAGAAAATTTAGACCAAAAAAGGTACATTGTGTTCATCCTCCCACTTTGGAAGACAAAACATCTGGTTATGTCAGAACATCCCATCTTTCAACAATTACCTTGAGCTGCATGTGTCCTACATAGAAAACGTTATGGAAAAAATGGCAAGGCAACACTAAGGCCTTTGAGAAACAAGTGAAGAAAATTTCTAATGCCAAGTCCTAAAGGGAAATAGTTGCCAACAAAGGTTCCTCTCTCCTACTTATTGGACTATATCAGAGCTCATAATAGAAAATGTGATTACTGCCCAAGACACAATAACAGAGTAATAGTTAATGAATTACAGAATAATAGACTCTAGTATGAGCGAGAGTTGTGGGTCCTCTCATTATTAGCATATACCACTAGGCACATGTTTCACTATGTCAATTTCCTTACCTGTAAAATAGGTTTTATAATAATATATATTGCTTTTATTGTGAAGATTAAATGAGTTAAAGCATTTAATGTGCTTTAAATAACCCCTAGAATATAATAAATAATTGAACAGAAATTATTATTATTTGCTACTATTGAGGTAGCTACCAAATAATAAAATAAAATATTTTATAATAATAACAGTCAACTTGACAATAAGTTATATTTAATAAAATAGAAAAATATAGTAAGTGCAAAAAATAACGTTTTGGAAATTGAGAAAGTTATTGAACAATTGAAGATATTTTTTTGACAAATACTTATTATGCGCCTACTATGTGCCAGACACTTTATTACTAAGGGTTAATATACTGGAAATATTATCTGGGAAAATTATAAGATCATACCTGAGAAATCTTTGGCAGAAACTGGTGAGTCTCAAGGATCTGATCCTTCCGGAGCATATTTGATTTTAATTTTGTTTTCATCCTTCAGGGGAAAGGTCATGTACTGCACAACTGTAGGTAAAGAGATATGCGTCTATAATGTGTCAGCAGGGAGTTCATTTGCACTGGAGTGCCCTGTGAAATACTGTACTAAGGAACCATTTGTGACCCGGTGCAAGCTCGAAGAAAAAACTGTTACCTCTTGAATATAACCTTCTGGGATACACAAGTTGGAAAGACTAGGAGAATAGTTCCGTTTTTATTCTTCATTTTAACCACATGCTGGCTAGTGATACCGGTTCATACCACTGTTCTGCAAATTTTACATTTGGAGTTGTTGAAAGCCATTCAGTAACCACTTATGTGACAGGTGAGTTCTACACTCCAAGACTATTTGATAGTTTTTCATCATGTTTCAGGGAAAAGGAGGACCCAGATTCTCAAGTGATCATGTTAGACACTGAACTCATGTAAATGAGAAGAGTGCCACACTCCTCAGCTTGTGATCTGTGTGAGCACGTGTGCATGGAATTTTGGGGTGAGTGAGGTAGAAAATAGAGAAAAA
>PJEM01019727.1:0-15165 GCA_004023845.1 Helogale parvula
ATGGAAAAAAGACTGCCTCTTTAGCAGGTGGTGCTGGGAGAACTGGACAGCAACATGCAGAAGAATGAAACTAGACTACTTTCTCACACCATACACAAAAATAAACTCAAAATGGCTGAAGGACTTGAATGTGAGACAGGAAACCATCAAAACCCTCGTGGAGAAAGTAGGAAAAAACCTCCTAGACCTCCACCGCAGCAATTTCCTACTCGACACATCCCCAAAGGCAAGGGAAATGAAAGCAAACCTGAACTCTTGGGACCTCATCAAGATAAAAAGCTTCTGCACTGCAAAGGAAACAATCAAGAAAACTAATAGGCAACTGACAGAATGGGAAAAGATTGTTGCAAATGACATCTCAGATAAAGGGCTAGTATCTAAAATATACAAGGGACTCACCAAACTTCACACCCACAAAACAAATAACCCAGTGAAGAAATGGGCAGAAGACATGAACAGACACTTCTCCAAAGAGGACATCCCGATGGCCAACAGACACATGAAACGATGCTCAACATCACTCATCATCAGGGAAACACAAATCAAAACCACACTGAGATACCACCTCACGCCAGTCAGAGTGGCTAAAATGAACAAATCAAGAGACTATAGATGCTGGCGAGGGTGTGGAGAGACGGGCACCCTCCTGCACTGTTGGTGGGAATGTAAACTGGTGCAGCCGCTCGGGAAAACAGTGTGGAGGTTCCTCAAAAAACTATCCATAGAACTCCCCTATGACCCAGCAATAGCATTGCTGGGGATTTACCCAAGGGATACAGAAGTGCTGAGGCACAGGAGCACTTATACCCCAATGTTCATAGCAGCAATGTCAACAATAGCCAAAACATGGAAAGAGCCTAAATGTCCATCACCTGATGAGTGGATCAAGAAGACGTGGTATATATACACAATGGAGTACTACATGGCAGTGAGAAAGAATGAAATCTGGCCATTTGTAGCAAAGTGGATGGACCTCGAGGGTGTCATGCTAAGCGAAATAAGTCAGGCAGAGAAGGACAGAAACCTATGTTTGCACTCATAGGTCTAGCAGGAAAACAGGAGAAACCTATTGGAGGACCAGGGGGAGGGGAAGAGGGAAAGCGAGTTGGGGAGAGAGAGGGATGTAAAACTTGAGAGACTACTGAATGCTGAAAATGAACTGAGGGTTGAAGGGGAAGGAGGAGGGGGGAAAAGAGGTGGAGGTGATGGAGGAGGGCACTTGTGGGGAAGAGCACGGGGTGTTGTATGGAGACCAATTTGACAATAAACTATTTTTAAAAAAATGAACAATTCAACGACCTCAGGTACACTCGTGTTACATACAGTCGTCCCCTCCCCTCTGGTTCCAGAACCTTCCGTCACCTGTGAAGGAAACCCCAGTTGTTGTTCAGCAATTGCTTTCCGTTTTAAGCAGGGACGTGCTTTTGACTGTGACAACTTTACTAAATGACAGAGTTTAATAAATATTTTCAAGCGCCTGCCTCTCCTTCCCCAAACATTGGCGATCTATCCACACGCCACCATCTCCTCAGCGAAATAGCGGCACAGACTGTGTATCCAGACACGTGAATTAAACCAGCTGGATGGGAAACCTTGCTGAACGATGTCTTTAGTACGTTCCTCAAACTCCCTGAGGGACCTCACTGAAGACTCTGTCATTGAAGATCAAGCCACGGGGCACTGTATTCTCCGCTTAAGGAGCCATGTTTGGGGTTGGGAAGGCAGAGCCTCTGTGTTCCCACAACAGCTTCAATTTCTTTGCCTTGAGATCACTGCCTCCAGTGGAGGAGACACAAGCGTGAGTGTTTCCGTATCTTTGGGGGGAGCTTGTGCATTTAGGAGCATAAAACACAGACTCTGGTAAGGGGGGGGCGATCACATGTGGGGAGTGAAAGCTAAGGCGCTACATGCCGGCCACACCGGCGCTGCCTTCTCACCACGGCGAGGGGTGGGGTCTGGGACGCTGGGTTGCAAGTTCACAGTTGGTGGCTTCGTCACAGCCGAGAGGGGAGACAGGACGCAGTGGAGAAGCCTGTGTGATGAAGGAGGGACTTTCCGAAGGTCAGGCAGACTCAGTGGCTCATTGCTTTGTCTGTCAGGTGGGAACCAAGGTCACAGGTGCCTTCCCAGGTCAGCCTGCTGGATCCTAGCGCCCGAAGGACCCACTGCGTGCTCCAAATGGACATCCCTCCTCTCTGCCCCCAGTGGGACAGCTGCTGAGAACACAGCCAGACATGGGATGTAGGATTCAGCCTTGCGCTCAAAACCCAGGTGAGAAAGAAGCAGGGATTTTAAACCTTGTCCATGGTTGTGTCCCCCATGCCTAAAGTAGGCCTCACCCACGACAGGTGCTCAGAGGTCGTCTGCTGCGTGAAGCAGTGTGGTCCCTGCCGAAGCCAGGAGCAACTTCTGCTGGGTGTTTCCCTGTGGGAAACTGGCTCATCCAAAATTTCAGATTGTTTTTATGATCATGAAAAAAATAAAACACTGTAGGAAAACCAAAATGGAGTGAAGCTGCATCATTGGGGTACGTATGGTCAGCTCCTGGGTGCTTTGGGGGGACACTGGAGACAAAAATGTGTGAAGGGGGTGCCTAGGTGGCTCAGCCAGTCAAGGGTCCGATCCTTTTTTTTTTTAAAAACCTTTTTAATGTTTATTTATTTTTGTAAAAGAGGGAGAGGGAGCGAGAGAGCAGGGCAGGGCAGAGGGAGAGGGAGACACAGAATCAGAAGCAGCTCCAGGCTCTGAGCTGTCAGCACAGAGCCTGATGTAGGGCTTGAACTCACAAACTGCAAGATCATGACCTGAGCCGAAGTCAGACACTTAACCGACTGAGCCATCCAGGTGCCCTCAAGGATCTGACTCTTGATTTCGGCTCGGGTATGATCTCATAGTTCGTGAGATCAAGCCCCACGTCGGGCTCTGTGCTGACAACCCGGAACCTGCTTGGGACCCTCACGTGCTCTCTCTGCCCCTCCCTCCCTCGAACGCACACTTCCTTTCTCTCTCAAAATAAATAAACTTTAAAAAAAAGAGTTAAAAATTTTTTTGAAGGGACCAGGGGACCTGAAGAAAAAGGGATTCTGGGAACACAGAGGAAATCTGGGGATCTAGAAAGAAAAGCGAGCTGAGAAGACCTCCATTTTGTCTATACGTTGATTTAGTCCGGTGTCTGCATGAAGAGGATTCAAAAGAGTGGCTTTGGGCACCCGGGCGGCTCAGTCGGTTGAGCGTCCGACTTCGGCTCAGCTCGTGATCTCACAGTTCGTGGTTCGAGCCCTGTGTCGGGCTCTGTGCTGATCACTTGGAGTCTGGAGCTGCTTCAGATTCTGTGTCTCCCTCTCTCTCTGTTCCTCCCCTGCTCATGATCTGTCTCTCTGTCTCTCAAAAATAAATAAATGTTAAAAAATTTTTTTAAAGAAAAAAGTAGCCTTCTAATTGCTTTGGTGGGAAGAAGTGGCTCTCCTGAAGTTTTACACATGCACACACGTGCACGCACCCTGGGGGACCACGGAGAGATCACATGTCATGTCCACAGAGGAAAACAGGCAGGAAGAAATGCAAACGCAGCTAAAAGCAAGCACGTTGGCCATCTTCATGGCAACTAGAAGTCTTGAGGAGACACGACAGGTCCCCTGGGGGGCACACAGGAGCCGTGTGCGGGCACAGGTTCCCAGAGACCACACAGCCCACCGGACTCGCCCCCACCTACGTTCTCATCGCGAGGAACACCCGGCCTCCGGCAGGGACGGCCCCGGCCAGGAGACTGCTCTCCGGGCTGCGGGCAGGGTGGTCGAGCTTCCCTGTGACTCGTGTCCAGAGGACCTGGGCCCGAGGGGACCAGCACCAACCTGAGACCGAGTGAAGGTGGGCTTCAGCCCTGGCCTCACCCCTTCCTGCCCTCTGAGAGGCTCCTCGGACCTCCTGGCTCTCCCTGGGCAAGCGGACTCAATTCTCAGTCTGGGAAGTCCAAATTCAAAGTTGACAGCGAAGCGCCTCCCGCCTCCCGGGCACGCCAAGGAAAATCCCTGTGTGTCTGGAAGCTCCGCCTGGACGTTGTCGGGATTCGAAAGGGACACGCTGTGTGTGCAGGCGGAGCTCCGGGCGGCCTGCCCTCTGCCCTTGAGAAGCCTGGGGGTGGCCTGTGCATTAGATGCTGGGGTGCAGGCATCGCTCATTCCCCCTGCGCTCTGGGGCATCCCGTCCGCAGCGCCGGCGGGGCTGCCACCCATGCACGGGGGCATCCGTGGCCTCTTCTCGGAGGCTCAGCCGGACGACGGTGTTTTCTGATTGGGTGGAGGGACTTGCCGCTCTGTCCTCAGAGGTCAGCACCGGCGTATCCCGCCGCCTTCCCTCTGTTAAGCCCCTGTGGCCTGGGCTGCGCACCTGCCGAGGGACGCAGGGACTGTACTTGATCGCCTGGACCCTGTGCTCCTGGCGAGATTCCTCTTGGCAGGAACATGCAGACAACTTTCGAAGGCACCAAATTCCCCCCACCCATCCCCACCGCCCCTCGGAGGCCCAGCAAGACCAGGGGTCTCGGCTGGCTCCTTCATCCCGGGGGCTGGAGCCTCAGGCCTGGGCACCTCCCTGAGATGTGACCCTGGGGCCCCATTCACCCTCCACACGTTCAGACGGACCTTGAGCCAAAATACTAAAAACTCGAACTCAAGTCTTTTTTCCTCCCTGAGACTTTCTGGGGACTTGGACCTCATCTGGCTTTATTAGAAGGAGTAGGATTTTTACAATATCCAGTTCTACATTAAAACAATTTAAAATGTTCCCATTCTATGGTAAAGAATACTATAGTCTCTCTCACCCCGGATCAGGGTGGGACCCCGGCAGAGCTGGTGATGGGCCGGTGGGACAGCCCTCCTCTCCTGCATCGGTGGTGAAAGGCATTGTGGTCCTTTGGCCCCTCAGGTCCCACCTCCACGAAGCTTCCCGTGGGCCTGGCCCTCCTGCGGGGTCTCACTGTGCCCTGGATCTTTATCAGGCCTCAGTCTCTGGATCTGGACGTCCTCTGCACAGAGAGCAGAGTCTACACCACATTTATGGGGGAACCGGGCCGGATCTGTCCTGTCTGGTGTGTGCTTGCCTGGAGGGATGCAGGGGAAGGGAAGAAAGAGCAGAATACCTGGGGGGGAGGGGGTCCCGAAGTATGGACCTGGGATTTGTTCCACCTGATCAAACATTCTTTCCTTCAGCCCCTCCCCGTGGACATCTTCAGCAAATGCAAAAGTGCCCAATAATATTGGTTTGAAAGATAGACTGTTGGGAGGGAGTGACAGATTCATGTGGGTCAGGCTCACCAGGCGTGTCCTGTGGCCCAGGGCCTTGCCTGTATTAACATGTCCAATCACCTCCACAAACCGGAGAGCTAGTATCTAGCATCAGAGGGAGAGAAAGCCAGAGCTCAGGGGCAAGCATCCCGGGCCCCGTAGGTGGCTGGCGTTTCTTAGACAACATGCATAGACTCTCTTCCAGACTGGAGGTCAGGGTCCTGAAATCAAGGTTTCGACAGGGATTTGTTCCTTCTGCAGATCCCAGGAGAGAAGCTGTTTTCTTGGCATTCCCAGCTTCTGGAGGATTCCTGCACCCCTGGCTCCTGGTTCCTTCCTCCAACTCCACAGCACATGCCTGCAACCCCGGCTTCGGTTGTCACATGTCCCTGTGAGGCCCCTCCTGCTCTTACATGGACCTTTGTGGCCACCCTGGGTCCACCAGATAACGCAGGATAATCTCTCCATCTCAAGATCCTTGATGCGGTTTGCAAAGCCCCTGGGGCCATGTACAATGCGTACTCACGGGTTCTAAAGATTAGGTCATGGACATCTTTGAGGGGCCTCACAGAGCTGGGGCCGGAACCAGCTGTTTCAGCCCCGAAGCCCTCACCAAACTCCCGCCCCCGTCATCATCCCAGTGTGAGTGAAGGGCTGAGTCATACTTGGAAGTCAACGCAGGAAAACGACAGGCTGGTGGTCACATGGCAGGAGTTCGGGGCTACGCTCTGCAGGGAGGGAAGGGGTCTGTGGTCTGGTAACTGGACGGAGAGACTTCTTCTATGTCATCCTAGTGCATTTGTTAACAGTTTGGTGTTTTAGGGGTAACACGGGCTCCCCAGCAGCCAGCCAAGGGCTTTCTTTAAAGATGGTGCAGCTTTAGTAAAGATCCTTCCGGAAAAACGGACGCAAACGCGCTAAATGACAAGGAAAGTCCAGCATCTCACATATCCTGAAGTCCTAAGGTGTGGGCGTTCTAGAACATGTTGATTTGTAAAAGTTCAGAGTAAAGTTCCTTTCTGTCTCCTGCTCTCCATCTTCAGCTGCGAGCTTGGGTCTCACACTCGTTCCCTTAACTTCACGAGACGGCGGCAGCGGAAGAAGCTCCTGGGTTTCTATCCCGACCCAGCAGCGCTCGCTCAGGGCGTCCCTTTCATCAGCAAGGGAGCTTCCCAGCACATTTTCCCTCACGTCTCATTGGGCCAAGTTGGGTCACATGCCTATTCCTAAACCAATCGCTGGCAAGGGACGGATGGCATGGCTGGCTGAGACTCTTCTGGAACGACCCCCGAGCTGGGCGGCTGGGTCACCTGCTCTGAGGGGTAGGTGGGCTCTGGGTAGGGGACCAACCGCCTGTGGGAACAAACTGCTAGAAGCGGTGGATGGAGGCTCTCTGAATTCACTCCAGTCTGTCACCTGCTCTGTCACTGCCAAAGGTTCCGGGACACATGTGCTGCTCAGCTTGGTCACCCTCTCGGCTGATTGCTGGCGGTCCCAGGGAGCACTCGAAGTCAGATGCATCACTTCTGGTAGACCATATCCCCCTAGGAGGGGGAAAATGGACGCCCAACATTTTCCACAGCAACTTTATAAAGGACTTAACAGGGTCCTTTCAAAGTATCTTTTGCGAGATGCTCAAAACTGCATGCTGCCAACTTGGCCCCATAATGGCAACATCGTGGTGGAGGTGGGGGGCAAGGCAAGGACACTCGCAGTTCTGAAATCGTGACTTTTCAGCAGAGTGGAATGTCTGTGCACATTGACAGCGGTACAAGGCACATCTCTGCTCCCGTCTGCCACGGGCCGTGTGGGGTTCTGAGAAAACAGACTTTAACTCCGGAGACTGTGACAGAGTCTGGACGGAAGGTGGTTTTCTAACCACAGCTCTTAAGGAAGGAGAAAGTTGTAACAGGATCACTGATAATTGGCTCTGGGTGTCCCTAGGGAACTGTCACCCTCAAAGTAAGATCAATGAGAAGAGACACCTCTAATAAGGAAGTCAGCTGGAGGGTCATTGGGAACCTGGTTTGAAATCTTCAAACATTTCCTTCGAGGGCAAGGCTCAAAGTCAATGTCATTACCACCGTCCCCAGTATTACTCTGTTTTCAGCACACATCTGTAAGCCGCCGAGGAACTCCGTCCGGACACTGGACATGTCTTCCCTTTACTTGATTCAGCGCTTCCTAGCAACCCACCGAGTGCCCGGCGTCCACCTGTAATTATCCTGGGCCTTGGGTAGCAGGGCAGCGTGGGGTGAGCAGGGCTGCAAGATGATGAATCACACCTTAACTGGACCCAAGCATCAGAAAGAGGAACCTAAATCTTGCACTTGGAGAATGAATAAATTCGCTGCTGGCTAGCCAATTTCTGAAAAGGATCCTTCCCTTTCATTAAATGTCAGTTCTTCTAATGCATCACCTTATAGCTGTTTATAGGTTCCGAGCTCTAAAAGTCTAGCCCAAAGCTGACTTGGACATTTGGGTTGAGAGCCTGGGCTGGACAAGATGAGACATTTAGAGGCAAAGGTTAGGTTTGTACCGGTCGCCTGGCTTGCTCAGTCAGTTGAGTGTCTGACCCTTGATTTTGGCTCAGGTCATGATCTCATGGTCCGTGGGATCAAGACCCGCATCAGCCTCCACACTGAGCATGGAGCCTGCTTAAGATTCACTCTCTGCCTTGCAGAAGCTTTTTATCTTGATGAGGTCCCAGTAGTTCATTTTGGTTCTTGATTCCCTTGCCTCTGGGGATGTGTCAGGAAGAAATGGCTGAGATTGAGGTCTAGGAGGCTATTTCCTGCTTTTTCCTCAAGAGGATGTGGTATATATATACACAATGGAGTACTGTATGGCAATGAGGAAGAATGAAATATGGCCATTTGTAGGACAGTGGATGGACCCTGAGGGTGTCATGCTAAGCAAAATAAGTCAGGCAGAGAAGGACAGATACCATATGTTTGCACTCATAGGTCTAACAGGAGAGACCTGGCAGGGGACCATGGGGAGGGGAAGGGGGAAAGAGAGCGGGGGAGAGTGAGGGACACAGATCAAGGGAGACTACTGAATACTGGAGATGAACCATGGACTGAAGGGGGAGGGGGAGAGGGGAGGGGGTGATGGTCATGGTGGGGGGCACTTGTGGGGAGAAGCACTGGGTGTTACATGGAAACCAATTTGACAATAAACTATTAAAAAAAAGAGAAAAAAAAGATTCACTTTCTCCTTCTGCCCCTCCCTTGCTCTATCTAAAAATATATAATAAGAAGTAGATAAAAAGAAAAGGAGAGGAAGTTTTTTTTTTGACAATTTAATGTGTATTAATGGGACATAAATAAAACGGTCTTCTTCAGAAGGAACTTGAGAATAAATGTGAGAGTGTCCACAGGGACCTTCTTTCCCTTTTCTTGCAGAAAAGCTGGGGTGGGGCCCCCAACAGCTTCCGGACCAGACTCCTCTCCCCGCTCTTCTGCCCAGCTGTCACCTCGTCACCATGTGGTCTTGTCCCACACCATGTCTTCCTCCTCTATCAGTGACTTCCCTACACTCTGCATTGTCCATACCTGGAAATCCACTCCTCTGGTGGAAATAACCCCGAAATGGGGGAGCCCTGTGGTCTCGGGCTGTCCCTGGCCCTGCCTTTGCCTGGCTGTCGGGCCCATCACTCACTGGGTGAGCCTCAGTTTCCCTATCTTTAATAATAAAGTGATTACACAAGATGTTCGCCAAGGTTGCTTTTGCGGTGAACACCCCATGATCTCAATTTGTAAATAAACAATTTGAGCACCTCATTAAGGGAAGCTAGAATGTGTATTTCATAATAATTCCCCGGCACGATCAGAAAGACCGATGACAAGGGCCTCGTTTTCGGATCTGAACTCCCAGATCTCTGGGAATTGCAAGCCTCCCTTCCCCACCGTTTCGTGGCACCTTTTCTTTTCTTAGTCCCTGGGATTAAGGGCAAGAAAGAGAGATAGGAGGAAATGAGTGTCCATCTGGGGGTCACCAAGCATTGAGCGGGTTGCTGTAACTTTGATGAACAAAAGTCACCAAATATGTGCACATCCCTGTTGGAGTCAAGACCACCGGTGTGCACCATGGGCCGGACACCCCGTGGCCGTGCAGAGGCGTTGCTTTTGTAACCACGGCCCTCTATCCTGCGGCTTTGCACTGGGGACACACAGGAGGAGAGCTCCGGTGGCTCCTGGATGCCCGTGGAGGCCACATGGCCACTTCCCGAGGGCCAGGCTCTGGGCTCTGAGGCAGAGAGCAGAGCACCGCCTCTCAGCCCCCGTGCACGACCTTGGCTCCTGCAGGACGGGAATGGCGGCCCAGCCCCTGGAACCCCTAGCTGCACCCGAGACCTGGGCCGGCCCAGGTGACAAAACCCAGTGAGGCCTGGGGCAGAAACCGAGTCAAGAACAGACATAAGGCGAAGAAGTTGGGGTGCTGATGGACTTCGGGGGTGGTGAGCAAGCCCAGGCGTGGGAACATGTCAGGGTGAGAAACGCCTTTGCTCTTCCATCCGCTCCGGTGAGAGACGGTAAAACGATGCAGATCCTTCCAGAAAGTTGTAAAGCGAGCAGAATTGTGTAGAAACTTTGAAAGGGAAAACAAACCCCGTTAGCTTTAATTACTGACATTAATTGCTTCCACGTAGGAGGGAAGGCCTTTTCATGTTTGCCTGAGTGGTGTCACCACCACAGCTCTTCCCGGGACTTATGAAAAATTCAAACAATGCCAGCTCTCGCTCATGACACTTTTACTGCCACCTGTCAGGGAGCAGTTCTGCTACGCCTGGCTTGTTAGAACAAGAAACTTCACAGTCGGGGGGGAGAGATATTCTAAGAATAAATAACCTTATTTTATCAGCTCTAAGGTTCCTTCTCTTGTAAGAGTTATCAATATTTTGTAGACCGCTGTTCCAGAATGCCTCCGGATACAATCAGCAGATGCCATTGTTTTACAATGTGTCCCCGTTAAGGGCAGGTGAAGTGTGGAGGATGTGTCTCTGGGAATTGGGGCAAGGAGTGAATAAATTCATAATGTCGGTGGTAGATGCTGACTTGTTCGATGGGCAGTTATGTGTGGTGGATGCCTAGTTACTTATAGGGCCCCACTGGCTTCTAGAATCTAGAATCACTCTTGAGGTTTTCTAGAATCCACTGATCCCACAAACTGGTCCTGAAGAGAGGCTTCAAGCACCCAACCAGCAGCATTAATAAAAGTCATAAGTGACACGGAAGGTTTCCCTTCATCTGGGGGCTGCGGCAGACAGACCCTCAGCTTGAGGCACGAGGGCGTCTCTGGAGTGTCCAAAGGAGGCGTCCACAGCTCTGTGCCTTCCCAGCTGCGTGGCCGTGGACACCACCCTGAGCCTCTCGCTTCCTCGGGTCTATGTGTGGCGATGGTGACAATACACACCTGTGTGGACGGTCCCAGGGCCATGCTCACGTTCTACGATTCACTACAAGGACTCAGGACACAGTCTATGGGCATCCTCATGCTGGTGACTTATCACAGCAAAAGGACACAAAGCAAAATCAAAGGAAGAAGCTGGGGGAACCGGGAGCAAGGTTCCAGAGCCTTCTCCCAAGGGAGAGTCCCATTAGAGACTCAGGGCTCAAGGTGTTTGCTGGGGGCTGGTCTCATAGGCACCCTGCCGGGCACCTGCCTAAAGTCCGGACTCCCACAGGAAAGCAGGTGTCGGCATAACCTAATAGGCTGTACCAGCAGTTTAGGCACAGGGCGCCTCCTTGTCATTAAGGGAAAGTTCTGTATCACCAGCCAAGGTCTCGAGGCCAGCTCGGGCCCAGTCTCGGCAAGCAGACCTCTATGAATGGCAGTTTCAGATGTGCTATGTGACCTCTTTCCTGCTCTCCTTCCTTGGGGTGTTTGCGGATTGCATACTACATTCCGTGTCAAATGCTGTGCTCCGTAAGTGCTATTCAGGCGTCTTTCCCTCAGAGTCTCTTGCGGATCCAGCCTGCAGTACTTCTGAGCTCTG
The DNA here is from genome assembly GCA_004023845.1 of Helogale parvula. Lineage (NCBI taxonomy): Eukaryota > Metazoa > Chordata > Mammalia > Carnivora > Herpestidae > Helogale > Helogale parvula. Next base: position 11,284 of record PJEM01019727.1, read on the forward strand.
CTCCCACAGAAGACACGACAGAGTATGAAACAATCTATTTCGCAGGGAATTTTTCTTTGGAAATAAAAACATCTAAGTTTTTTATTTACTTTTTATCACATAGACATTGGAAATGATTTTAAAGTGATCTTATAAGGGAAAATACAGATATTTTTGCCTGTGTAGATCTAACATACTTGATATTGGAGTGTGATAGGGAACGGTTCTGGGTAACAGTCCTTCGGCCCCGGAATAAAAGTATACAATCAATCATTTCTCTATAAGAAATGCGTTAGTAACAGCAAGTCCTGCTGTGTGACTCAGCAGAGAAGCACCCCGGCGGGTGTGGTAAATGGGCATCTCGTGCCTTGCACAGTCTACTGTACGAGCAAATAACAGTTCTCTGATGCTCAGAATGTTGGTGGCACCAAGTCAACACAAAACACTTGGAATTAGAATGAGTGCCTTGACTCTAGCAGCAGGCAAAGGAACACAAGCACAGGAACAACAAAAATCCCCCTAAACTTGATGGAATCCAGCCAGGTTGACACAGGATCAGAAGACAAATCAATATTTCAGTAAAAAGCAATAAAAACATACAGGAGAAAGATTAAAAAGAAAAAAAGTTCCATCCCACTCATGGATGCAGTGAAAACAGAGATTTCTCTGACTTGGTAGACCAGTAAGCCGATGAGATAAAACCAAAACAGAACATGGAGTAGATTCTAACTGAAACTTGCAAGAGTCCCAGATGCAAGAACATTCTAGAGCTCCCATTTCTCTGGGAGCTATGCGTTGTCGCTCTAAGACATTAATCCTACCTCTACTGATCTGATGCTCTGGATAGCCTCCAGTAGAGAGCCGACATGAAAACCTCTCAAGAGGAAGCCCTGGGAGGGCAGGCACTTTACCTGCCGTGTGCACACCTGCAGCCTCAGGGTCTAAGGCAGCAGTTGGCTCAGAGAAGGCACGCAGTTAAAAATAGATTGCCTTACTACACACTCCACAGTGGGAGAGGGGGTGACATTACCAGGACTCTTGTACTGAGAGGCCAGAGTCCCGAGGGGACTCCAAGGACAAGTGTCTGTGTCAGTGGGGGTAAAGCGATTCGCATTGACAGGGCAGTGAGGATCTGGGCTCTGGGGATGCCACTCACAACTGACGAGGCATGGCGGTGATCTCACAGGCCTGGCTTCAGGGCCACGCCACGGGCCAGCTGAGCCGGCCGACATCACTTACCCCCCTTGCCGTCACCTGGCACCCATGACTGGATATTCTCTGTTATTAATCCCTTTGTCCACCTCTAGGTCAGAGTCAGCTGGTCTGATAAAATTAAGACAAATGTGAATAAACTTGAGCACCTGCCTGTATCTGTGGGTCTGAAGTCCCTCTTCCCACTCAGGCGTTGGGAAGATAGGTTCTCTGAGCATCACATGGGCTCTTGGAGCCGGGGCATGGCCAACGGAGGTGTGCCCTTTGTGAGAAGAGCCACCCTGTGAATCACAGGTGCCCAGTAGGCAGCGGGTGGAGTGGTCGCCGATTTCAGAGCCTGGTGTCTCATTTCCGAAACTCAGGGACATTTAATAAGGTCATTTGGAAGGAGCAAGATGTTTGTATGACTGTCTTTGGGTCTCTTAGGAAGGTCACTGGAATCTCTGAGGCTGACGCTTTTTCATTTTGCATATTAGCCATCAAAATGACCCAGGTGTTTGTTCATTAGTGACCTGAGGTGGAAGAAATCCACCTCCTGAAGGCACGTCGCTGTGGGATACAGATGCTGGGGACTCACTGCCCACTGACCGTGACCTGGGCAGGCCACGGTTTCACCCTGCCTCCTTGTCCTCGGCTCTGTGAGAACTGATCCTGGGTGTTGGATTCTCTTTGCTTTCCGTGCAGTTTAGGAATTTTCTCCAAGGGCAATTCAGAAATGACTTCCCTGAGCCTCTGTGAAGAGGTCCCTAACCGCTGACCTGTCCAGGTATATAATCCCTGCAGGGACGTGATTGATGCCTGAGGACTCCAGTCCCCGAGCTGCCCAGGGGAAGGTGCTCCCATATACCCTACCGAAGGTGGCTTCTGTTCCGTGTGGTCCATGCAACACACCGCTTATCTCTGTGACCACAAAGTCTCTGGAGCGCAGTGCATGTCTCTATCTGGATGGTCTTAGTTTTTCCAAGACAAAATGGCAAACATTTTCAACTGCTGTTTGGAACTGAGAGACCATTGCTGCAGTTAATTTTTCCACCTGCAGACCGAGGTGTTGAAAACCCAAATCAAGTGAAGTCAAGAATTTATCAGTATTGGAGATGACGCGGGTCAGGGGAGGTAAGTGCCTGCTCTTTCCAGGGATATAATTGTCTCCTGTGCTGCCAAGAGGTCTGAGAACATTATTCAGGAAAAGGAGGGTGGAAGCTGAGGTTTAAGGAACATGCAGGAAGGTTATGGTTTTTGTGTTGGATGAACCTATTAATGGGACAAGAGAAGGGACTTGTCACCCAGCACCCACAGGTAAGAGGAGGGGACCGGAGTTTTCCCCGGCGCCCAGCGGGGCAAACCAGCCAGCTTCCTCTGCACAAATTCGAGCCTAGTCAACGCCCAGGCCCAGGGCACCCTGCGCACATCATTCAGGACATGTGCAGCGTCTCCAGCCAGAAAGCAGGTGCGTCTTGCCTTTCCGGGGGAAATGGCAAATCAGCTCGGGGACCCAAGCTTCTGTCCTGTCCCCGTTGCTCACTTTGGTTCCACAGAGCGAGGCTGTGGCCGGCCACCGGGAGGTCACCTGGCTGGGCAGGGCCGGCCCTGCTCCGTCCTTCTCTCTGGGTGGGAAGCCTCCTGCCCTCAACCTGGGGGTGGGGACGGGCACCTGCAACCACCTGTCAGCCATCAGTCAGGAGACAGGGGTGACCAGACAGCAGCCAGGCAAACGGGAGGGCCCCGGAGCGTGTGGCCACAGGGACACAGACGGACGGGGGGGCCGGGCTTCCCTACTGACAGATGTCGCTGCCACCATTTCTTCTGAATTGAAGGAACCTATTTGTCCGACTGATTCACCCGGCAGAGCCGAGGCTCATGGGATCTGAGGGCCCCCTGTTGTCAGGTGCACGTGGACGCAGCCAGTGACAGGATCCGGGAATGCATTTCCCCAAACTGGAAATCTCTTTTCCCAAACTCTAGTCCACAATTATTCTTTTATTAATGGGTTTCTTTACTTTGGAGTTGAGAAACTGTAATCTATTTAAAAACTCACATGGAACTCCTGTACAAAATGTCCCCACCCCTGTAATGTCCCAGAGGTCATGAGCAGAAGTACTGCGGGTGTCGGGGGTGACATTACAGGTGAAGGGAGGAATCTAGGCCCGAGCTCTTCACCAGCCAAGACCATGCCTTGAGGGCACCGCAGGCTGGTGGGTGCCCTGCAGGACAGTGGCCTGAGGGGTCTGGTCTCCCTTGTCCAGAGGCAGTGCTGTAATACCAGTGTGCCCTCCTGAGTCCCTCCTGTCCGCCTGGCAAGGCGCGGGGGTGCGGGCTCCATCAACAAGCCCTTCGGTACTGGCATCAGGGCTCACCGGGCACAGAGTCACGGCGCCCACCTAGAAAGCTGTTCCCAGGCCTTTGTCCTTATTTCCAAGACCTTCTCCCTCCTTCTGAGGAGCTGAAATTGCCAGATACACAACACTGCAGCCTCCGTTAGAGCGGGGACGTGGGAGCGCCTCCAATTCTGGCCGGCGGGACGGAAGGAAGCGTCCCCGGAGATCCTGGGAGTGAGCGCTCAGTGACTGTGGTCCAGGCTTTCCGGGGGCCCCACAGGCTCTCAGAGTCACCCTGAAGGTCCCTCCCACAGAGCAGGATGGAGCGCAGGGAGGTGGCCTGGACGTGGCGGGGGGGGGGGGGGGGGACACTCGC
>PJEM01019728.1:0-15177 GCA_004023845.1 Helogale parvula
TCCCCCTTCAGTCCATGGTTCGTTTTCAGTATTCAGTAGTCTCCCTTGATTCGTGTCCCTCACTCTCCCCCACTCTCTTTCCCCCTTCCTCTCCACATAGTCCCCTGCCAGGTCTCTCCTGTTAGACCTATGAATGCAAACATATGGTATCTATCCTTCTCTGCCTGACTTATTTCGCTTAGCATGACACCCTCAAGGTCCATTCACTTTCCTAAAAAGGGCCATATTTCATTCTTCCTCATTGCCAGATAGTACTCCATTGTGTATATATACCACATCTTCTTGATCCATTCATCAGTTGATGGACATTTAGGCTCTTTCCATGATTTGGCTATTGTTGACATTGCTGCTATGAACATTGGGGTACATGTGCTCCTATGCACCAGCACTTCTGTATCCTTTGGGTAAATCCCTAGCAGTGCTATTGCTGGGTCATAGGGGAGTTCTATGGATAGTTTTTTGACGAACCTCCACACTGTTTTCCAGAGCAGCTGCACCAGTTTACATTCCTACCAACAGTGTAGGAGGGTGCCCATCTCTCCACACCCTCGCCAGCATCTATAGTCTCTTGATTTGTTCATTTTAGCGACTCTGACCGGTGTGAGGTGGTATCTCAGTGTGGTTTTGATTTGAATTTCCCTGATGATGAGTGACGCTGAGCATCGTTTCATGTGCCTGTTGGCCATCTGGATGTCCTCTTTAGAGAAGTATCTATTCAGGTTTCTGCTCATTTCTTCACTGGATCATTCATTTTTCATGTGTGGAGTTTAGTGAGCTCCTTGTATATTTTGGATACTAGCCCTTTATCTGATATGCCATTTGCAACTATCTTTTCCCATTCTGTCGGTTGCCTATTAGTTTTTTTGATTGTTTCCTTTGCCTTGTATAAGCTTTTTATCTTGATGAGGTCCCAGTAGTTCATTTTTGTTCTCGATTCCTTGCCTCTGGGGATGTGTCGAGGAAGAAATTGCTGCGATTGAGGTCTAGGAGGCTATTTCCTGCTTTTTCCTCAAGGGTTTTTATGGTTTCCTGCCTCACATTCAGATTCTTTATCCCTTTTGAGTTTATTTTTGTGAATGGTGTCAGAAAGTGGTCTAATTTCATTTTTCTACATGTTGCTGTCCAGCTCTCCCAACACCACCTGTTGAAGAGGCTGTCTTTTTTTCCATTGGACACTCTTTCCTGCTTTGTCAAAGATTAATTGGCCATATACTTGTGGGTCCAGTTCTGGGTTCTCTATTCTATTCCATTGGTCCATGTGTCTGTTATTAAATGGTGTATTTTCAAATTGGTTTCCATATAACACCCAGTGCTCTTCCCCACAAGTGCCCTCCTCCATTGCCACCACCTCCCTTCCCCCCCCTTCAACCCCCAGTTCATTTTCAGAGACTCTTGAATACAGAGAACAAACTGAGGATTGCTGGAGGGGTGTTGGGTGGGACGATGGGCTAACTGGGTGGTGGGCATTAAGGAGGGCACTTGTTCGGATTGGCACTGAGTATCATATGGAAGTGATGAATCCCTGGGATCTCTTCCTGAAACCAGTATTACACTGTATATTAACTAACTTGCATTTAAATAAAAAGAAAAAAGAAAAATATGAATAAGGGGGAAAAAGAATAACAACAAGAAAATAAATGAAAAATAAAAGTTCCAGGTTTTAAGCCCCACTGATTGTAAGAACTCATAAAGTTAGACCCTTCTGGTTTTTAAAGCAAAATGTTATGGGGATTCATCTTCCCCGTGTGGGTCTCTTGTGCCTGGGGTGCCTGGTGTGGGACTTGATCCTATATTCTCCCCATGCCTGCTGCAGTGTCCCTTCCTCCAGTGGACAAATGTCGGTTTGACCTCCCCTAGGTCTCCACACCTTCCTACCCTGTTCAATGTGGCCCCTTCTCTACATTTAGCTGTGTGGAATCTGTTCTGTCAGTCTTCAGGTCATTTTCTGTTTGTTTGTTTGTTTGTTTGTTTGTTTGTTTAAATTCAGATATGCATGTCGTTTTAGGTGTCACTTGGGGAGGAGGTGAGCCTAGGATTCTCCTACTCTGCTATCTTCCCTGGAAGTCACGATAAGTGTACTCTTAATCTCCTTCACTTTTTCACCCCTTTCCCAACCCACCTCCCCTCTGGAATCACCAGTTTGTTCTTATTTACCAGATAATTTTAAAATCTCCACTTTAGACTCTCTATGTTATATCTTCTCACATTCTTATTATATTTTATAAATGTTAAATTGTAGCAAAGTATTTTCTTCTGTGTTAGTTGATTTACTTTTTCCTCAAAATTTTCTTTCAGCATTTAAAAAATTGAATTGCTCATTGGTATCAGTTAGTTTGTCTTTTTAAAGTATAACTTACTTTTTAAAACTTCAAATCATTCTTTTCTGTGGAAATAATGACATAAAAATTGCATCTGCATTCAAAGGTCCACCCTGATATAAATTAATGATTGAATAAAGTTTTAAAAAGGAGAAGGAATAGAGACATGTCTGTGTGGAATTTCAAATAATTATGTAGTTACTCCACCCTCAAGTAGGTGTAGCATGACCTCCAATGGCTTAAATATGAGCTGTAGGTAATGACTTTCTTGCAAAGTGGAAAGAAGGAAAAAGAGTAACTTTACAGAAGGGAAACCTGACAATACACTATCACAGCCAGGGGTTAAGGTTAAAAATCAACAATGGTAAGTCATGTGGATAGTATATACCCTTGCTTTAAAGTAGTGCGAATGGCATTTTACTTCTTCAGTCTTCCATAAAACCCATAATCCAAATATAATCATAAGAAAAAGATCAGAGTGTTTTCAATTGAAGGAAATTCAAAAAATTACCTGACCAGTACTTTTCAAAACTGTCAAGTTCATCAAAAACACGGAAAGCCTGAGAAAATGTCATGGCCAAAAGCAACCTTAGGAGAGATGACAACAAAATATTGTGTGGTATCCTGGAGTAGAAAAAGAACACTAGGTAAAAACTAGGGAAATCTTAATTAAAATATAGTTCATAGTTAATTGAAAAAAATGCATTGGCTAGGCAATCTCTTCTATTGGTATACCAAAATTAATTCCTATCTATAATAAAAATATATAAAAATTTATTCCTATTGTAATTCTTTCTGAGTCTTTCAATGTAATTCAGTGCCATGCTAGAACAAAGAAACTGATAACATGCTCAGATAAAAGACAATTTGTAACAAATGCCAGTATATATTTCTTCTTTTAAAATTTTACATATCAAACAAAATCATTTAAAATACCATTTGGTATACTGGAACAAGAAGAGGACAAACCATCTGAAGACTTTTTAGTGGGACAAAGCAAACATAGAACATTTTTAAATTAAAGATGGAAATACATATATTTATAATAATATCAGACATCATACCTAGAATATAAGTTACTTGGGATTCTGTATGTGACATCTCTATTGGAAACAATCTATATGAAGATATGTCAAAAAAGATTATGTCTTTATGTAACCAAGTGCAGTTTTGAAAATTACATCTGCCATGATTGAAGAGAGACCATTACATGAAGCCTACAATATAGGAAAATAGTTAGCAAATTCTAACATTGCTGATCTTTCCAAGTTTATTAGAAATTTGATTGAATTTATTCATGAACATGGGATAAATGAAAATGTATGTATCTTCAATTTTTATCACTAGTAGTACCATCTTAAGAAGAATAGCACCTTCTGGAGGAATCTTATGACTGAAGCATAATTATTTTTATTCCTTGTAGACTGTAGTGCATACATTAGCAGGCATATTCTCTGGTGAATGGCAACATAATGTAGAGAAAGAGGACTTTGGAGAACCATATGGAAGTTCTTTGTTCCCATAGCAACTTGAGCATGCATTGAAAGGATCTGTGTATATGACTATTCTCTATCCATAGTATAATGGACTGTATCTTGTTTTTCTTCTTTCATTGCCTATAGTTATTAAAGTAAACCTATTGATCTTAAGTGATGTTAGAGTCAGATGAATGGACCCCAATATAATATATATATAATCCCAACTCTGTTACTTGACATTAGTATGTTGGAATCGAAATTACATTTCCTAATTCCTATAATGATGTCATAAATTTGTAATAGCTTGATCTAGAGTATATAATAAATAAATACTTGGCTACCTCGAATGTAGTTGAGGTTGTGGACATTTTTTAATATCATTTCCAGTGCTGTTTTTATTTTCATTATTTAAAAAAATGTTTCTTTCTATTACCACTATTAGAATCAAATCTTAATTTGAAATAAATACCTCCTTGTAGGACAGCCAATGGACTATATTTTTAATGGTTGGTGATAGCCTTGGGCACAAAGGAAGAATGGGTTGTAAATCTTTGCATGATTTCTTTTGGAAAATGTAACTGAGTTCAGCCAATGGCTTTATTTTCCTAACTTTATAGAAGTCTTAGTTCCCTTTCTTTTCTGATTTTCCATTTATTATTCTTTGTAATAAATAAAAGTGAGAAATATAAAATATTAGCAATAAAAATAAAATATTAAAGTTATATATATAATGACTACCATCATTTAAATAAATATGGACAAATTATAAAAGAATTTGTAATGTTGATATAATAGACTTATATGTTCAATGTTCTTAAAAGTTTTCTGTGCTATTTTAAGTTAAAACACTTAAATTTTTTTGTTTGTAATTTACTTCTGTTAAAGAATTGACATAGCAAAGATTCATTTGTCTCTTTAATCAATAACTTTTTGAACTACTACTCAGTCTCTTACCTCTAACATCACTCATGTGTGTTTACTTGCTTTTGCCAGGCTGCCTCCCTCCCCTTTTATAACCTGGCACCCATTCTTTCTAGAGTACTATAAATTGTTCTAAAGTAGGACTCTCATACCTCACATATGAAATATAGGGGGCTTAGTAGGGAAGGCATCCTATGAAATAGGGAGTGGTGTGCTTATTACTGGAGTCTGAAGGACCCAGTTAGAGAAATAAAAGAAATGTATTTCCTTTTCAACACTGGTACATTCTGATGTCCAAAGAAGTCAAAATCTGGACTAAATTCTTCTTATCAGATGGCATTTTGCTAGTTCTGCTCTATCTAGAGCACATGTCTTTTTTTTTTGTTTAGGTTTATTTATTTTAAGCAACAGAGACAGCACAAGTAGGGGAGGGGCATAGAGAGAGGGAGACAACCTATAGCATGCTCCATATTGTCAGCATGCCAGACGCAGTGCTTGAGCTCATGAAACCATAAGATCATGACCTGAGCCAAAACCAAGAGTTGGACACTTACCTGACTGAGCCACCCAGCCACCCCTAGAGAACATGTTCTTAACTTGGGGTCTAGAGATAGAATTCCTATGGAAAAAAATCTTTATTTTTTCACTCTAACTGAAATTTATTATTCAATTATGAATGAGAGTAATCATAGTAATATTAATAGTACTTAACACTTTCTTACCATTACAAATCCGAGATGTTTTCACATCACATTATAGTTGGTATATATATATCAATAATGTTTATATTCTCTACTGCTTCAAAATGCAGTATTTTTTAGACTCAGTATTAGGTCTTGTTAATTGATGCCTTACTAAGGACGATGGATGGACTGATAAAGACACAATTTGGGATAAGGAGGCTAGAAAATGAGATCAAGAAGCATTTTCTATTTTATTTTTAATATTCCATTTCTTAAGTTAGATAGTAAGTTCATGAATGTTTATTTTATTGCTATGTTTTATAAACTCCTTATTATAAACTCCTTATTTGTTCTTTTATATGCAAAAAAATTCATGTAACTTTTAAGTCTTTGTATAATATCTCTGTTAGGCACCAATATTGCCCACTTTACTCCTTCCTACCCCCATTTTGAAAAATCCCTACCCAATGCCCTGCTGAGCTTGTAGAGCACCATTCACTGTGGGATAGTTTGAGCAAGAGGAAAATTCCTGACCTATGGAGTAATCTATGAGGTTGCTCAAAATCTTGAGTTTTAAGGATGTGGTTTGAAAAGAAGAGCTGGATGCAGCTGCCTCTTGATCAAAATCTTGAGCTGAGACACAAGATTTCTCTTATTATAGATAACTGAATCTAGAGGCATACACCTATTATGGGATATAGTAAGAGGGACTCATTGGTTAGATCTAGTAGGTCAATGAACTCCTGAAACTATGTATATGCAGAAGTTTATATGATCCTTCAGGGATGCTAAGGGCTCTCATCCAAAGTCTCTGATCAAACATAAAGTAAGAAATAGTGGGGCACAGGCTTATGAAGAACTTGAATAGTTAAGTGAAAACAGAGCAGATAAATAGGGGGAAACAGAGAAGCTAAGAGGGACAATGAAATAGAGGTGACTAGACTTGTGCCCTTTCTGAACCATCCTTTATCTTTTTGGGAGATTCTTATGGGAAATTTGAACCTTTCAAAAGGAAGATCAGTTGAGATCTTTTTATTTCTTTGTACTAAAGGGGTCCTGTGTATAAAAATATAGAAGTTATACCCTTAATGAATTTTTAATTTTTAAATTTGGAAGTTTTCTTTTTTGTTGTTGTTGAAGTTTTCTTAAAGAGCAAATCAACTTAAGAGTTGTTCAAAAACTGTTCATTACTGTGAAGAATAGTTGGAATGGTTAATTCTAGGCAACTAATTAACACTTGAGCAAGAACTGAAGAGAGGTTTTTTTTTTTTATTATACATATAGTAGAGAAAGAATCATCCAAGTCACTCTAGCTAGGCATATTAGGTGTATTGAAATGCCTAGTGAGAATTCTTTTTTGTCATCAAGCTCATTGGTCTAGGAAGCAGTACTAGCCACCTTTCAAACTATGATGTGCTTGGCTATGCGTTACTTTTGCAGTGATTTGTGGTTCCAAGGAAAACTTAATGCCTCTGATCACACATACTCAAAAACCGAAACCAAAATTCAACAAACAGATCGCAACAAAATTGTACTTTTCAAGTTGCAAATCCCTGATTATTCAACCAGAATGAATTCTTTCAAGCTGAAAAGGAACCATGTTCTAGCTTCTAAAATGTATTTCTTTATTGCACATACTGCTCCTTGTTTATTGTCCTTGTTTTCTCAAATGTTTTAATTGTTCATGAGGCAAGGAAACTAGAACTTACAAAAAATGCTTAAAATGTCTTTCTTATTGTGTAAAGACTATTGGCTCTATATTCTCCAACCAATATTTTTGAAGTCCCTTTCAATTTGTACACTTATATAATCATTCAGAGGAATTATTGTCTTACTCATAAAAAGTACTTTGTCTTATGATGTTTGGAGAATTTATCATTTAATACTTAAGGAGGAAGTCATTTTTTTTAAAGTGGCAAAAGCTGCAAGAAAAACATATGTGACAAACATGTGGCACCTCATTGCTATATAGGGCCATTGTCAGCCCCCTTGTAGATCCCTCCTGAAGTTAAGGTAATCTAATAGAAAACAAACCAGACAGGAATTTAAATACTTTTATTTTCTATCGTTTTCCTCCAAGTTTAGGCATTAACTCTCAAAGTGATTGTTACAGTGCTCTTTGGAAAGTTACTAATGGTGTACTTCACTGTCACATGGTTTGAGATTAAATATATGTGACTCCTGAAGTTTCAAGCAAAGAAGCAATTTAAAAAACGGTATCTTTTAAATAGTTGTAAGTACTATTAAGAGTTTTACATCACACATGAATAACTCATTGTAAATAACATATAAAGAACATATTTTATGGTTTTAAGTATAATACATTTTCAGTGTTTATAGATCTTCAGCTAAGCATGGTTTAATCTGATTTCCCTATCAATGAAAATATTCTTATTTTGATATAATAGTTTAATGTTATACCTGTGATCTTGACTTCATTCATAATGTAGTTTTGGTATAATAACATGTGAATTTCATGGGGCTCCATTGAAAAAGTAGCTCAAAGCAGACAAGCCAGGTGAATAGGGTGGTCAAATAATTCTGATCTGACAGAGTATCACTGAAAAATGATCACAAATGGGAAGCACAGGGGTAAGAAGTATTGTCTGCATATTATGGGAAAGACTTTCATTATTATGGGTTAGGGATAAAGGCATTCTGAAAAATGTCAAAAGAATGCTCAGGACTGATTGTGGTTGCATCTTTAAGAAAAAGTAAGAACTCGGGGTACCTGGGTGACTCAGTCAGGTAGGCATCTGACTTCAGCTCAGGTCATGATCTCTTGGTTCATGAGTTCAAGCTCTGCATCATGCTCTGTGCTGACAGCTCAGAGCCTGGAGCCTGCTTCAGATTCTGTGTCTCTCTTTTTGTTTCTACCCCACTCACACTCTGTCTCTCTCTCAAAAATAAACATGCATTAAATTTTTTTTTAAATGTAAGAACTCATAATACTTGATCATTAGAAAAGATTTCATAATTTGGGAATGATTCTCTAATTGGAATTAGCAAAGACGGACAAATAAGCAAAACATGAGGAAACAGAAACAGCTTTTATTAGATTAAAAACTGATGAAAATTATGCTTGTGCAATGCTGCATTTTGACTCTAGTGGCATATGTAGTGATTACGTTTTAAGAATTGGAGTACACCTTTACATACACAGTATTTAATAATGTGAAAAACAGTTCATGCAATATTTTGACAGCAATACAACTTTTTTAGTGGATATGACTGTATTTATGGGGTGAACTGAGTTCCCTCAAAATTCATAAGTTAAAGTCTTAGTATCTAGTATCTCAGAATGTAACTTTTTTTTGTAAGAGAATACCTTTAAAGAGATAGCTAAGTTAAAATGAGACTTTCAAGATAGGCTCTAATCCAACTTGATTGGTGTCCTTATAAAAGATTGGGACACAGAAACAGAAACCAGGGATGTTTGCACAGAGAAAATAAATTATGTGTGAATGCAGCAAGAAGGCAGCCATCTGCCAGATGAGGAGAGAGGCCTTCAGAAGAAACCAAATATGCCAGTGCTTTGGTCTTGAACTTCCAGCTTCCACAAATGTGAGAAATAAATTTGTGTTGTGTAAGCCACCCATAGTGTGTGACATTCTGTTAGGGAAGCCTTACTAAACTAATGCATTCTGTCTTATTAAGATACTAGAAGAATCTGATCCTAAATGGCTATTGTAAATTCTGAAGAAACAACTGCTCACCCATGTCAGCTAGTTACTTAAATTGTTTCACAGAGTTATGAGAAAACTGAATACCAGCTCAGATTCAAGTATCCCCTAGAAAGGTATGAATAAATGAAATAAATATGTTCTCTCAGTCATCATATAAGTGGAAGCTATATTTTTTAAGAGACATTCTGAAGTTAAATTATGAATTTCATAATGCTCTGTGTTAATCCCATTGTTTTATAAGTCTAAGAAGAGTAACAAGTTTATTTGACTTGAAAATTTTTAGATGCTGCCCTTGAAATGATTATAACATATTATACAGTTGGTTTGGAGGAATAAAACCTATTAGAGAATATTAAATGATACCCTCTTTTGAAGTCCAAATATAGTAATCAGTTTCCTGCTCTTAGTTTGGCAGTGAATAATTTATTTTAAATGCACAAGAAGCTTCATTTTTTGGGTCACATCTTAATTTTAGATAGTAGTCTTTCATACAATTAATTTGTCAGTTATTTTTGGTATTAAAGATATTTAAATGGCTATAGACCTGCAGTTTAATGGAAATGTCCTCTACTTTCCACCACAACAGTGATATTTAATATAGCTTTGCTAATATAGGTTATGCCTGCTCCATCAGTCAAGGCAGCAGGTCAACTGGTTTAAATGGTCACTCAGTAAACCTCTCTAACTCTAGCTTCTCCACCTATTTTTTGATGTATGACCATCAGTGAATGTTAAATGTCAAACTTTCTTTATAAAACATCATTATGGATATCTTCTATCATAATATATTTATCAAGAAGGATGATTTATAAGATATACAAAAATGTACCATTCCTATATGAGTAAAAATTATCTTTGATGAGCATTTGATAGTCAGAGGTTACTCTATAGTAGATGTGAATTTTCAATTAATATATTTCTTATGATACTCACTTTTTAATTAGGGCTGATTAGTATATGAAGTATTTTGCTTCATTATTTTTCTTTCATGCATTTATTTGATCAGATATAACTTGTCATAAATGGTGGGAAAGGTAGGCACCATATTTTCAAAGTTGAGAATAGTTCTGGTAAAGGATGAGTGCTTAGAGGGTTTTAACTATTGATGAATATTAGAATTATAGCATGAAATTGTCTCCATTATACTATGGAATTTATAAGCTTTACAAAGAGATTCAAATAATGTATAAAGAAATTATTATAGTACTTTTTGTCATTTTATACAAGGTAAAATAATGAAAACAGGGACATATAAAATAACAATGATAATTAATGAACTAAAGTTAAACTGTACTTATGTAGAAGTGATCAAAGATACACGGTTTTGTGTCACATCTTCTTTGTCACTCAAAAAGTATAAAATAATTGCAGTTCATACCAACACAAGAAAATTCTTTACTGCTTTGAAAGCAGCTAAAAAATCCTCAGAAATAAATGCAAAAGAACACAGTTCTCTATTACTTTCATATCAGTTGTAAATAGTTTACATATGAAATGCATATGTATTTCAATGATGATTAAGATAGATAAAGAATGCACACAGAATTCTTTTGTTATCTTACAGTATATACTCAAAAGAAAATAGAAACCAAGGTATTGATGTAACCTTCCCACCCTGAATCTCATTGTCAGGCTCCAAATGTATAGGGGGTTAACGTGTCCATTTCTTCCCTCTCAACCTTCCTATTTATAGACTTAAAAAATTGCCATAACTAGTATAAGAAGTAAATGTCAAAAGGTTATATAAAACACTGCAGAGAAAACATTTTTAATGAGTCCTCCAGAACTCTGAACTAAGAAAGATCAGAAATAAAGTTATTATAATAAAACCAGATAATGAAGCAAGTGTTCAAGACATGTTTTCTAGTATTATTTCTACCTATCCGTATTGCATAATTAGTAGTAGGCAAGTTAGGTTGTAAACGGTGAGAAAAACAACATATTTTTCCAACTCTGGCTCCTTGCTCTGCTGCAGGCAGCAGTGTTTTCCAGAAATAGAAGATGGCTGTAACAAACAATAAAATATAGGCAGTGAGAGCCACAATGATCTCTTTATCACATCTGTCATCACTGCACATACTGACGGATTTATCAGAATGCTATGTGAGTCTGAAGGCAATGTGTCACAATCTGTGGGTATGCCTGGTCCCGAAGGATTTATTGCTTCATTGGGAACCAAGGGAAGAATTTAAATTAAATAAAAAATTTTAAATAATGAATTTATATTCCCTAATAACCTGGAAGGAGGTTTTGAATGCTATAATGAACATGTGCTTCAATTACACATATTTTGTTCTGCCTTTAGCCATTGCTATTTTAAAAAAAATATTACTTCTTAGTTTCTTTTAATAAATTTTCAACACAAAGGGTTGGCTTTTGCTAGTTAAAGTTTGATGGTGTTGGAAGACTCCAAAACCAAAATGATAAAATTGGCTGGAGGTTCCTATCAAGTCAGTCAGGAAAGTAAACCACTTGTTTACTGAGGTCTTATCCTCACATATGGATTAATCGTATGACCTTATGAGTGTGTCAAAAGGGTGCTAAAAAGGTCAGAAAACCTGGGTCCCATTCAGCTCTTACAAATTGTGTGACTTTAGGGAATCATCATATTTTACCTCAGGTTGTAAGATTAAAATAAATAAAATATTATAAATCTTTTGTGAAATGGAAAATGTATTCATTCATTTAATGACTGGACTAGAGTCATTCATTAAACTGGAGTCAGAGCACTGGAGCTCTTAATACTTTATGTTCAGTAAATTCTTCCAATTCTATAGGATTACCCGGATTTGGTTTTTATAGCATAAAACTGCTTTGTTAAAGATCTGGTAATAATATTTTTTATTTCTGAAGATAATGCCTGTATGATCTTTGATTATTAACATAACCTCTCTGAAATATTAGTTTACTCTTTAGAAACAGAAAGGAATCAGAGTAGATTATTATTAATGTGTTTTACCACATTCATACTGCTCCTTCTTTGTGTTGAAATCTGGGACAGTAGGCACAAAAAAGACCTTAGGACTCAACATTTCCTGTTTGCTGGCTGAATGGAACTGAGATCATCTCCATCATTGGCTTTGCTGTCCAGTTTATCTTCATATTACAGATTCTGTTACGAAGTACTTTCTATTTTTGATCGTCAGGATTCTTGCTTGTTTTTGCCTGAGGCTTGCAGAGTTATGTAAATATTTCATCAGTTAAACTAATACTAAACTAACTCTTTCTTTTCTTTTTCTCTGTTCTCATGAAAGACTTGTTGCAGAAACTACATACTAATGTCACAAGAACACAACATCAACAATTCAAAATTCCGAACCACAGTACTATATCCAAAAGGTAAAGATTAGAAAGTTTCAAATGCCATTCTTCATTTGAAAGGACTTGCTTCCTGAGCAATCACAATTCTGTTTCCTGTTAATACTGTTGCTCATGCTTTTTATAATGTTTTACAATTTTGAGAGGTTAAGCCAATGTATGTTTAATGATCTAAAAAGCAGTCACAGTATGAGCACTTTAATTATAGGTAAATGTACATAGAAATCATAATTTATTTTTTAGAAAGACCACAGAAGATATGATTGTTTATGTTTTAAATTTTACTTTCTGCCTCTTTTCTAATTTAGAATCATGTTAAATCAATTATTCCTTTTACTCTTTTTCAGTCAGCTTATATTAGTTAGGGTTCTCCAGAAAAACAGAACTATAGATCTATAGATATACATACATAGGCTGTGTGTGTGTGTGTGTGTGTGTGTGTGTGTGTTTTGCTTTGTTTTGTTTTGTTCTGTGTTGTGTTTTTAAGGAATTTGCTTAGGAAGTTGTTCAGCCTGGCAAATCCAAGATCTGTAGGGTAGGCCCAGGGGCTGGAGAATAAAATCTGTAATTTCAGTCAGAACATGGTCTGCTGGTAGAATTTTCTCTTCTGGGGAAGTTAGTATTTTTTCTAGTAAGGTCTTCAGCTTATTGGATGAGTCCCACTCATATTATGTAGGGCAATCTGATTTGAATGTTAATCTTACCTAAAAAATATCTTTATAGGAACATTTAGAGCAATGTTTGATCAAGTATCTTGGTACCATTGCCTAAGTGGACCCGAAAGTTAACCATCACACAGCCCTACAGGTGTACTTTATTGTTTTCTGTAGGATATTGTGCTGAGCCTCCCTTGGCTATCTTTAAGGCTAACCTACCACATAAGGAATAAGGACTTCTAAATGTTTATCTTCAGTTCTCATCTTTTACCATAGTTTCAACTGTTTTCCTGAGTATCTTCCCTTGGGTGCCCTTCAGGCACTTTCATTCCAACATGTTTAAAACAGAAACTCATTATCTTTTCTCCTTATCTACTGTTTTCTTTATTAATGACAAGATTATTCAGTCTAGAAATCTTGGAATCATCTTTGAATTATCCCTTTTGTCTTTTCCTGTAATGAAATTCCAATTCACTCACTTTCTCAAAAATATTTATTAAATGCCTACTACGTGTCCAATAATATGCTATACAGTATAAACAAAAGAGTGATGAAGCAGACAATAAACAAATAATCCCCCAAATAATTCTAATTGTGATAAACTCTATGAAGAAAAAGCACAGGGTGCTAAGAGATTGTGTAACTGAGGGGCTTCCTGTAGTATGAGAGGGACAGGCAAGGCTGGCATAAGGATACATTAGTAAGCAGGCAAAACTGAGAAGTAAGGAGAAGAACAGTATTCCAGGTGGAATAAACAGCGAGTGCCAGACTCTGATGTAGTATAAAATGAGAAGTGATATGATGCTTGAGTATTTACTCTGAGCCAGGAACTTTTATTCCCAAAGTGACTCTATGACATAGATGTTATGATGTAGATATTACATAAAAAATCAATCCTTATTTTAACTGAAGAAACTGAGGCTCAGAAAGATTAAATAAGGGCCTTCGGTTTATACAAGATGAAGTGGCAGAGTGATTCCATTCCATTCTCTGCAGGAGATTCAGAGAAGAGAGCCATTGCTTCTGATCATCCCATTATTGTCCCATCAGCAAGACAAACAAACACCATGAGACTTCTAAATCATTAGTATATCCTGGTAAAGCAGTGTACAGTATTCTGGTTTTGCTAGACCAAGATATTTTTTCCAGTGTTTGGTTCTCATGATCTCAATCACTTTGGAATAATCCACATCAAAGTAACACTAGACATTGATTAAATGTTTCACTTTCTTTTCTGGTCTTAATTAATCTCAGCCTTAGTTTATTGCTTTCTTTACTAAAAGTAAAAATGGCTTTTTTAAAATATCAAAATATTTGCTTTAATTTCATACAAATGAAGTGATTATGAATTTCAGATCGGCTAGACTTCAGAATAATTTACTACAGCTTCTTTTCCCCCTTTCAGGAAGAAGCAACACTTCTAATTAGAATATAGTATCTCACTGAAATAGAATAAAATTTAAGTGGACTCCATGAACATCCCTTTTAATTTACAATTGTAAACTTTACCAAAGGAAAAAATAGAATTCTCAGAAAGAGAAGCATTTTGAAATTTAAAAAATTGTTATAGATTTCTAATTTTAATATTCACTATGGTGGTATTGGCACCAAGTTAGAAATTTTGAACAGTATGAAACATAAAAGTTCATATAAAGTGCACAAAAAGATGAAAAGAGATAAGAGCTATTGGTGATTCTCTTACAGTGGCTACTTTTCAGTTTATTACACTGCAGCTTCTGGCCCCACAACTTTATTGAAATTGTTTTTGTCTGGGGCCCCAGTGAACTCTAGGTTGTTGAATACAGTAGAAGCTTTCAGTGCCATTAGATACAGCAGACCCCTCTTCATTCTTTTTTTAGTTGTGAGGACATCAACCATTTGTGGTTTTCTGTTGGCTTCTTCTAGTGACTCTTTGACTATGTTCTTTCCTGGTATTCCTTACTAGACCTCCAAATGTTGGAAGGGAGGTATATTGGTTCCTCTTCCCGAACAACATGTCCTTCCTAGGTGATCACAGTAATCACCATTACTTTAAATATTATCTATGTGCCAAAGGCTTCCAAAATATCTTTCCAATCCAAATCTTTCTTCAGCGCTTCAAAATTATTTAGTCACTA
>PJEM01019729.1:0-15161 GCA_004023845.1 Helogale parvula
TGGGGGCCAGAGGCAAACCTCCCAGGAGTAATGAAGGCAGACTCAGAAGTGCTGACGGCGTCAGAAACGAGAGGCCTCTGAGCTGAGCCCTTTGCACAGGGGCTGCAAGAGGGGGGGCAGGGTCTATGGCTTCCTCCTCCCCCTCCCTTCCCTTCGGGGTTCTGCAGGGAGCAGAGAGGGCGCCGGAGCCCACCAGGGAGCTGGGGTGTCCCGAGCCCAGAGGTCTGCGGTCCAGCCTGCGGCGGTGTGGGCAGGGTCTCTCCCAGGGATGCCCTCCTGCTCACCCAGACGCGGGCCTCACCTCGGGGGTCTGCCACCAATCTGTCACCTCCCTTCCATGTCCCACACGCGCCCCCAAGGCCCGTCTCAGGAAGTTCTCTCCCAGTCCTGGTCGTCCCCCTCCCTCACTTTAAACCCTTCCATGGCGCCCCATGGCACTCAGGACAAGTTCAAGCAGTTTCTTTGGCATTTCCAGCCTTTGTCAGTGCCAAGCCCCCTGCCTGGGGACCGGTCCTTCTCTCCCGCTGGCCAGCCCCTCCCTGCCCAGGCAGGGCCCTGGAGGCCCCCTCCCCCAGGCTCCTCCACACCAGTCTGGAGTCCACTTCTGGGTCCCCAGCAGGGCCCAGTGCACAACAGGGGGAAATGAGAAGCATGCAGAAGCAAAGTCCTGCTCTGGTCTGCCTCAGCTTCCCTCCTCCCCCAGGGCGTAGGCTGGGGTGACCCCCATGTGGAGGTGCAGCAGGGGGCTGGGGTCAAGCAGCCAAGGCCTCCCCCGTCACTTTCATTACTTTTGGTTTCTGAAGCAATTAGGACATCTCTCCCTCCCACTGGGGATGCGGGGTCGGGGGGAGGAAATGCATGGCTTCCGGAGCCCTGGGGGGCGCGAGTATCCACGCCAGGACTTAGAGAGGGGGGGCCCACAGGGTATCCCAAACCCAGAGCAGGGAGTCCTGGAGTCACCGCAACTTTCTGGGGGGCGGAGCCAGTAAGCCGAGTCTGGACCCTGGCCCGAAGCACACGGAATACGTGGGGGCCGTGGAAGGGATGTGGGACAGTCTCTGCCTGTCGGTGCCCTTCCCAGATAAAACGGGTCCAGCTTCGAAGGCTCAAGGCCCCAGGCCCCTCAAAGACTCTTCCCTGGGAGGTGTCCAAGGCCAGAAGAAGAGACAGAGGTTCAGAGTGGGCAGAGCAGAGCCAGGTGTGAGCCCTCACTGCTGAGGCCAGGGCAGGGAGGGGGCGATGGCTGGGTCCTCCCCATATAGTCCCCCGGCCCTACCCCACCCCCGCCCCCCGCAATAGCAGATTCTGGTTCTCGTCCAGCGAGGATGGGGGGCGTGGCTACCACGAGGAACCTCACTGGAGCAACCCCAGGGGGCCCCTGGGTCCCACAGGCGCTGTGGCTCTGGCGAGTGGGAGGCACCGGGCAGCCCCAGGCCGCTCCCTCTGTGCATCTGGGCACTGGCGGGCCTGTCCTGGGGCTGACACCCTGCAGCCCTCCCCACAACACACCTGGTGGGGGGGTCTCGGGTTCAGCTGCCTCCCCCCCCCGCCCCCAACTCTTCTGGCAACACGCTCCCAGCCAGCATGCGGCACAGGCTCAGACCCCAGCCCTGCGGGAAGCCGACAGCCACCGGTCTTCCTTCTGGACGGCCCTGCCCCCCAGTGCTGGGCAGCCTCAGGCAACTGGCTCCTCCTCTCTGAGCCTCTGGTCCCTCTGCGGCCCACGCCCATCCCCGCCCTTGCGCACACAGCTGTGCCACTGCGGCAGTGCCCACTTAGCCTCTGCTCCTCCCCTCTCTGCCCCGGGGACTGGAACCTGGGGTGGGGGTGTGCATGCTCTCCTGGGAGTCCCCGCCCCCTGCCAGGGGCTGCCTCAGTCTCCCCACCTGCCCCTGGCATCCTAGAGTCCACTGCTACCCTCTGCCCTCCTTTCTCACAGTCCCTCCGGCCAGCGGCCTGGAAGGGGACATGGGCTGGGGGCGGGTACAAGCTTGGGCTGACGTGCTGTGTGATCCTGGGCAGATCGCCCTGCCTCCGTGGGGCCTCAGTCTTCCCGTCTGTACCAACGGGCCTGGGGCGGTAACAAAGCCCAGACTCGCAGCAGCTGCGCTGAGTGTCTCCCACTGGGAGGTGACACGCGGGGTCTGGGGCAGTACCCCGTCCCTGGGCGTGGGCTCGAGGCCCTGGAAGGGTGTGGGGAGCCGGCCCCCATGCCTGGGGTGCAGCTGGAGGGGCGGCAGGGGACCAGCCGGCCTGCCTCTCCCTGCGTGCCCAGGCAGGCCCCTCTGCCCTGCCCCTCCCTGCCCCCCACCAGCCGGCCTCTTGGCCCCTACCTGTGCCTGATAAATGCCCGTTGGATCCCTTGGTCCTAATCCCACAAAGGAACGGTTTGCAGGGGACGTGCCGGGCGTAGAGTAGGCTGCGGGGAGGAGAGAGACCGAGAGCCCGTTAGCGGCGGGGCTGTGCGGGAGCGCCCAGAGAGGGTGGCCGCTGCCCAGGGTCACACAGCCGGCCTTCGCACCCAGCGCCGCCGAGCTGCTGCCCTCCCCAGCCGATCCGGGTCACCCCGAGAAGCCCGCG
Source organism: Helogale parvula (assembly GCA_004023845.1). Taxonomy (NCBI): domain Eukaryota; kingdom Metazoa; phylum Chordata; class Mammalia; order Carnivora; family Herpestidae; genus Helogale; species Helogale parvula. Next base: position 2,581 of record PJEM01019729.1, read on the forward strand.
GTCCCGGGCCCCGGGGCCCCACAGGCGGGGGATCTGCTGAGGGGGACGGCACAAGATGAAAGATTCATGATCAGAAACCGCCTGTGAATTATTCAGGGCGCGCCGCCCTGCGCCCGCGGCCTGCAGCACGCGCGGGGCGCATGAATTATTGAGGGCGCTTTATTTATTAATTTTCCTCTCAGAGGCTGCTCGGGGGAGGCCGGGCATCCGCGGGCCCGCACACACACACACGCTGCCGCGGGCCCTTTCATCTCCCCCGCTAGGTTTTCTCGGCGAGTACGTAATGCACGACCCAGGGCTGCCCGGGTCCCAGGCGGGACGGTCCCTGGGCGGCACCAGGCAGGGTGGGGTACATGGGAGGCGTGAGGCTCTGGGGAGAGGGTCTGCTGGGGGGAGGGGGCAGGCTGGACTTGCAGGGAAGATCCAGCCGGGTGCAGAAGGGGAAGGAGTTCAGGACCCGGCACAGTCCCGTCTAACCCACAGTGGCCTGGATCGGGCAAAAAGGGTTATGAGCCCATTGCACAGATGAGGAAGCAGACACGCGAGGGGGGGACCTCCCAGTGTATTTGCTCTCCACCCTGCGCCTGCCGTGGCGTCGACTCTGCTCCCTGATCTGTCCCCTCCACTCGCTCCCCACGGCCCCACAATGGGGTGCTCTGTGACTGTCCCATTTTGCAGCTGAGAAAACAGAGGCTCAGAGAGGGGAGGGCATTTCCCCGAAGACACACAGGGAGTGAGTGGCAGAAACGGGGTTAAGACCCAGCGCCCGGCACTGCACGCGGCCCTTCGGGGAGGCCTGGCTGCACCTGGAGCTGCCCCAGGCCCCGGAAGCCGGTGGATGTGGCAGCTCAGGGTGCCCCTGTGGGGACGGGTCGGGGAGGGGGGGCGAACGGCCAGCCCCTCCCGCTCAGGTCGGGTGAGGAACCTCATTGTGGGGGGGGGGGAGAGGAAAAGGCCGTTCAGAGGCTGCGTGAGGGCCAGACTGAGAATCTGGGGCTCTGAGACCATCTGCTCAGGGACAGCGACCGAGTCGGCCTCACTGGGTGGCCTGGAGGTGGGTGGGCGGCCCCCCAGCCTGCAGGGAGTCCAGGAAGAGGCTGGGTGCAGGGCCACCGCTGATGGCCGCACCCTGGGAGTGCATTCTGGGAGCCGCTTCCCAGCTGGCGGTGCGTGAGGGGCCAGGGAGTTGTCACCTGGGACCACATCCATGGCCTGGAAAGTTCTAGAAGGCGAGGCAGTCAACTCAAGGCCTTCTGGGGTCAAGGGGGGGCCTGTCCCATCTAGAGGCGTGGCCCGGCCTGGGTCACCAGCAGCAGGACCCGGGCCCATTTTGGCTGCTTTTTTCCCCCAAGAGTCTAGAACTCCGCAGTTTTCCCGTGAACGGTCCTGATTGTAAGACAATAACAAATTCTCATTTTCCACAAACACAAGGCGTCGGGGGCTCCCTGTGCCCCCAGGGTCGCCACCCTGAGGTCTTCATACTGCCACCTGCTCTCTGCCCGGAGCAGGGCGCTTCCTAGCGGGGAGTGGGCGCGCGGGGACCCCCGGCTCCCCCCCTTCCCCGCCTCTCCTGCCGCTCCCTAAGGCTGCCTCGGGCCCACTGGGCCTCCCCCTGGGGACCCACCAAACTCACCAGCACCCAGTGGGCCGGGTCTGCCCCGGGGGGGGGGCCCCCAGGGACACCCGCCCCGCCACGGGCACCGCGCCCCGAGTGCTTACAGGGCGAGGCCGGCGACGTGCTTCCTCCCTCGGAGGTGGGTTTGGTGGCAGGGGGGAGCGCCAGCCGCGGCAGCCCAGGGGGCGGGGGCGCCAGCATCTGAGCGGAAAGGCAGTGACTGGACATTTTGAGCTGACCACTTCCATTTAACTGGGGGGAACAGAGAGACAGGCGGTTAAGGCGGCCGCGTGTGGGCCCTGTGGTGGGGGGCCTGAGGGCAGCAGGGCCGGGCCATGACCGGGACGAGTTTGGTGGGTGCCGTGGACGCCCACGGGCCTGCGGCGGCACCGGGGACCCCTCGCCTCCTCCTCCTCAAGCTGCTCTCTTTCCACGAGATATCACCTCGCCCGAAACGACGCCCGGCCTCGGGGTGCGTCCGCACACCGCTCCCCACGTTTACCAGTGGCCACCGCCTCGCCCCCAGCGCCCGAGGGCAAAAGAGCCCTTGACCAACAGCGGCTTCTGTCGAGGTTTGGCGACAGCGGGCCTGGGCTGCAGCCACAGGACCGGGCTGGGCTCGGGGGCAAAGGGCGAGCTGTCAATTCCGACACCCAGCGGAGCCTCGGTTCTGACCTGGCCCGGCTCTGAGCGCGTCGGATGGGGGAATGCGGCCCCGCCGCCTGCAAAGCCACCTGGAACAGAGGCTGCCCGGGACAGCCGGGCGCCATGCCAGGGCCCTGGGGCCGTCACCTCGAGCCACGTGTGGGCAGGCGGCCCTGGGGGGCCAAGGGGAGGCCCAAGTCTCTCCCCCGCAGACTCACCGGTCCAGGCTGCTGGCTGGCTGGGTCACAGGCCAGCGACACGAGATCTTTGAGCGGGTCCTGGGGGTTGAGGTGCGGTGGGTAGCGGATGGCCGTGTGCGGGAAGTAGGTGGAGGCCGTCTGGGGCAGGATGGAGGTGGTGGGGAAGTGCAGGGCCGAGGTGGGGTGAGGGCTCCGGGCGATCCCTGTGGAGAGGGGAGGTCACCGGAAGCTCTGGCTGGGCTGGGGGTGGGGCGGGGGGCTCCCTGCATCTCGGTGCCTTCGGTCATAATAATAAGCAGGACCCAGCGAGCCCCGCCACCGCCCGGCCCTGCGGTCACTCGCAAGCCCAAATTCGACGATCTTCCACCGCAAGCCCGTGGGGTTCTGTTATCACCCCCATTTTGTCTGGTTTTGTTTTTAAAGCGGCTGATGTGGTGGCTGTCAGAGGTTATGTCCTCCCGCCCCCTCCGACCACACAGCCAGCAGGCAGGACACCCAGGGGAGGGTCTGGCCCCACGGCTCCCCCCCCCCCAACCCAGGGCCCGGTGGTCGGTGCTTTTTTTTTTTTACAGCAAGGTATAATTTGCAGACTGTAAAATTTCCTCTCTTCCAGCAGACAGGTCACTGGCTCTTTACACATCTGGGGGCCGTGCGACCACTTCTCCGATTTCTCAGAGGACGTTTACATCATCCCGAAAACCAACTCTGTCCCCATCACCCCCTCCCTCTCCCCCGGCCCCCACGAGCCCCCTCCCGTCCGTGGACGCCCTGTTCTGGACGGTTCCGCACGTGGACTCCCACCCCGCGTGGCCTCCCGTGTCCGGTTCCCTCCCGGAGCGTCGTGTGTTCGGGGTCCGTCCGCGGGGCGGCGGGGGGGGGGCGCCTCGCTCCCGCTCACGCCCAGGGACATGCCTGCGTATTGTTTGCCCGTCTTTCTCTTTCTAAACGATGCGGTGACCTTTGGTGTATTCACTCTGTAATTCTAGAACATTCCCATCACCCCCAAAGGAACCCGCTCACTCCCTGTCCTCTGTCGCTAGCTCCTGGCACCAGAGAGTAACTCTTTTTGGCTTTTCAGGCCCCTCGGTCTCTTGCGGCTACTTGACTCTGGTGCTGAAGTCTGAAAACTGTCGGAGATGGTGCATAAATGGACGGCCATGGCCGGGCACCAATAAAACTTTACTGACAACAACAGGCAGCCGGGGGCCTGGCTTGCCGGCTCCTGGTCCACACCACTGCACCGTTCTTCCGTGCCGCGAAAGCGCCCACATCAGAATGGCAACATGCAAGCCCTCACCACAATTTAGCTCATTTCATCCTAAAGACAGTGCTGGGAGGGGGACGTTTGGGACCCCTGGGGACAGGTGAGCAAAGGAGAGCCAGGTGCCCCGTGACTGGCGCAGCTCGCGCTCTGTGGTTGCTCAAGTGGGTCTCCCTCGGTCGTGTGTGAGGCCTCCGGTCCGTGTGGCCAGGGCCACCTCTGTATGGCCTGCGTGTCCTGTGTTTCTGTCTCCTTCTATGACCACCCCACCCTGTGGGCTGAGCGTGAGGTAGGGGAGCAGGGTGACGGGCAAGCCCAGACTGTATACCCACTTCCCATACGGACGGGGAAACCGAGGCCCCAGAGCCCGAGCCAGGGCCAGGCACGCTGTGCTGTGACCCCATGGGTTTTGTTGTCCAGCACGGGGCTACACTGACAGGACCCGCGGTCAGATGGCGGTGGGCCCTCCCCGCCCCAAGGAGGGGCCCGATCGGAGGGCCTGGCCGGCCGCCCTGCCCAGGGCCCGCGTGCTCACCGCTGTGCACGGCGATGACAGGCCGGTGGTGCTGGGTGAAGCTGGTGAGGCGGGGGGAGTCCTGGGGAGACGGGCTGTGGAAAGGTGACTTGTCCATCTCTGTCTTCTTCACCGGGGACGAGATGCCTGCAGGGGCGGAGCCAGAGGGTCACAGGTCTGCGGGTGGCCAGAGCCCCTGCCCTCCCTTCTCCCAGAACCTGTGGGCGAGGGGCCGGGGGCCCACTGTCCAGGACGGGGGGGACCGAGGCTCACAGCAGACACAGGGGCTGCCCGCGGTCACAGGGCCCACGGGACAAGGAGCCTGGTGCCAACAGAGGCCCCTGATGTCACAGCCTCGCCCCTGCCTTCTCTCCTTCCAGAGACACGTAGTTGGCCCAGGCTGCCCCGTCCTCCGGAGGTACCCGGACCCACAGGGTAGGCAGAGACGAGGGGCGTTTGAAAGCCCTGTTAGGCAGGGGTGAGCTGGGAGGAGCCAGACGAGGGCCTGAGGGGCTCTGTGCCTACAGACCTCCTCCTCTCCGGCGTCGGGACACACCCTTCCTTTCGGGGACAGAACACGCACAGCGGTCACACCAGGGCCTGGCGCTTGCTGGCCTGCTGGGATCTCCTGTGTGGATGGCCTCACAGCGGCCCCTGGCTGCCCAGGGCGGCGCTGGCCCTCAGGGACCCTGACAGCCCCCTGCTCAGCCCCTGGCACCCTCCTCGATGAGCGACAAAGTGAATGAGAGAATGAACTAATGAATGGGGTGATATGGGTGCGCACAGGAGTCCCTGCTGTCGTGATGGGGACAGGCCACAGCCGTGCTGGGCACCTGCTGGGCCTCAGAACACAGGAGAGCCCCCCCATGGCCCGCACCCCTGTCCCCCTCCAGAAGGGGGAGCTGGGGACGAGAGAGGGCAGAGTCCCAGGCTGGCTCGATCCAGGCAACCAGAATCTATGTGAAATGGGGACTGAGGATGGACATGTTTAGAAATTATTTTAAAATGTATTTTGGGGGCCCCGGGGGGCTCAGTTGGTTGAACGTATGACTCCTGATTTCGGCTCAGGTCATGATCCCAGGGTCGGGGGGGCGAGCCCCCAGCTGGGCTCTGTGCTGAGTGTGGAGCCTGCTTGGGATTCTCTCTCGCTCGCCCTCTGCCCCTCCCCCACTCACACGCAGGCACTCTCTCAAATTAATCAATCAACCAATTCCAGGTTAAAAAAAAATGTTAGACTGCAATGCACCCACCGAGACCACGTGGAGCTGCGTGTGGTCACTCCCTGTGCAGGCGCCCTGGGCACAGCAGGCCGAGCTGTGTCCCTGCCCCACCCCCATGCCCCGGGTGCACGTCTGGGAAGAGTGGCCCTGGTGACGGTCACTGCCCTCCTCTGAGGCTTGCTGTCGGAGGGTGCGGGGTCTCCTGCGGCGCACCCCCCCCCATGTCCCCTCAGCCACACTGCTGGGTCCTGCTGGTGGTGATCGTGATCTGGGAACCAGCCCCCCGGGGACACAAAAGCCGTCAACTGCTTTTGTGTCCATGGCGCTGGAAGTGAGGGTGTGTGGGGACTTGGTCAGCAGGCCCGGGAAGCCTGGCGGCCAGACGTGACCTCCGGAGCCAGAGGCCCAGGCTGTCCCAGGGGGCCGGAGGAGCGGGTGGGCGGAGGGTGGCGGGGAGGCGAGCTCAGCCCTGCGGGCGTGAGCACAGCCCGGCAAAGGCTCCCTGCTGGCAGGGGGCCCTGGTGGCAATGAGGCTGGGGCCCGCAGACGCTCACTTCGGAGGATTTCCCAGAACAGCCTGTCCTGGATGGAAACAGCCCGGCAGGACCCTGCCCCCTCGCGCATCTCCGCAGGCCCTTCTAGAGCTTCCTGAGATGCAGCCTAGGGGGCCCAGGGCAGGCGGGAGGCAGTGGGGGAGCCCGGCCCTGCAGGAAGGACCCCTTGCCCACCAGACACGCCGGAACGCGCGCGCCAGGTCACGACGCGGCTGGGATCCCGTCCGGCCCCGGGGTGTGAGCCGCTCCCTTTCCGCCCGACACGCACGCTCTGTGTCCCCATCCCAGCACCGCGTCTGTCCGCATCTGGGCACATCCACGCCTGCAGGTCCCCCCGGCCAGTGTCTGCCCCTCGGCTCACCACGTGTGCCCGCCCGGGAGCACCGACTCTACCGCGGGGGCGCCCTCGTCTGCGCATACGCCCCCTGCGCAGGGCCAACTCTAGTTGACGTTGGGGTCTCCATGGCCCCAGGCCACCCTGCCGCGCCGGGAGCACCCTCCCCCCAGCTGTCCTGTCCCCGGGGGGCAGGGCACATCTCGGCCTGCGCCCCCGTCATGCTCCCCCGGCCCGTGCGGGGGGTATAGGAGTCACCCCTGTTTCAAGGATGTGGAGACTGACGCCTGATGGGAGGTCGCTGGCCCAAGGCCACAGAGGCAAGAGGTGGGGGGCTGAAACTCCACAGGCCTCCCTCTGCAACCCTCCTGCCCTTCGAGTTCTGGAAGAGTTGGGGGAACCCCTCCACGTGAGGGAGGAGAGAGAAGGGAGCCGCCACCGTCACCCTGCACACTAACTGCTGGCTGGGGGCCCACCGCCCCCTGCAGGAGTAGCAGGAACAAAGCACTCTGGGAGCCAAGCAGAGGGTGCCCTCTTTCCGGCCTGGGGTAATCAGGGAAGGCCTCGGGAGGAGGTGGCCAGGATGAGAAAAGGCTGCTAACCTGGGCCTAGAGAGGGCAAAGGCTTCAGGCTGGTGTGAGGCCTGCCAGGTGGGGGTGACCCGATCCCCCAGACCTCGCCCCTCCCAGGTAAGGGAGTGTAGATGCTGGGAGAGGCGGGTGTCCGGGTGTCTGCTGAGCTCAGCCCTTGTGGCCGGAGCGGAAGGGAGAGGGTGCTCTAATCAGCTTAACCCCCTTAATGAGCAGCTAATTGGGGGCTGTCTAGACAGGAAGCTGGAGGAAGCCAGGAGGAGGAGACTGTGGGGGAGTGGGAGGAGGGGGGGCAGAGGAAGAGGAGGGAGGAGAGAAAGGAAGAGAAGGGGCGGGGGAGGTGCGTGCATCTTCCCCACTAGGCTGGGAGCAACTGCAGGGCACAGACCCGCATACAGCTGGGGTCACACTGAGGGTCCCACGGGAGGGAGTGAGTCTGCCATCGCCTGAGGCAACCAATGGAAACCAGAAGGGGCAGATCCAGCCCTGCGATCCCGTGTGGCACACCGGAAGGGGGTGTGAGTGTCCCCCTCGTCCTCCCCCGCTGCCTCCGCTTCACGCTCAGGGCAGGAAGTTCACACCAGGCTCCAGTGACTCTTTCGAACGTTTCCTTCCGTTTAATTTTTTTTTCTCTCTTTTTGAGCTTCCTGAATTGAAAGCTAGGTTTTTGTTTTTGTTTTTTTATTTCCATCCTTTCTCTTTTTCTAATCCATAGACTTAAGGCTACAATTTTTCCTCCCAGGGCTGCCGTGGCTACATCATAGAGGCTGCCTTCCACCTCCAAACAGGATACGCCTTATATGTGGCCAGTCTCGTCCATCGCAGAGTTAACGAGAAGCGCTTTCGGGTTCCCAATCATTAAAGGCAGGGCAGAGGTTAACAGTCTCCCAATATCTGCCCTACCCGCTTCCTTAGTAGCAGAACCCTTGAATTTGAGATGGGCACATACTTGCCAAAAATAAGACTACATTTCCCAGAAGCCCCTGCAAGCAGGTGTGGCCATAGGAGAAACTCAGGGGCACAGAGATAAGCAGAAGAGGCAGATGCACCTCTGAGAATTATTGTTAAAGGGAAAGGTCATGCCCTGGCTTGACCCTTCTTTCCTGTTGGCTGGAAAGCAGACATGAGGGCTGGAGCTCCAGCAGTTCTCTTGGGCCATGAGGGGGGAATGAAAACCATATTCACTGGGGGCTCCTGGGTGGCTCAGCTGGTTAAGCACTGGACTCTTGATTTTGGCTCAGGTCATGATTTCACGATTCATGAGTGCGAGCCGTGCGTCAGACTCAGTGCGGAAAACATGGAGCCTGCTGGGATTCTCTCTCTCTCTCCCTCTCTGCCCCCTCTGCTCGTGCTTGTGCGCTTTCTCTCTCAAAATAAATAAACAAACATTTTAAAATGCTCTCCCTTCACTGGAGCACGAGGCGGGAGCCCAAGCCCCGCTCACCGCACACGCTCGGGGCTGCTGAAGGCTGAATGTTTACTCTGGAGAGAAATGCACTGTCCTTCTGGGGTTTTCTCACAGCCAAACGTAAAGCTTATTAAATCCAGATCTTTACAGATGCCAGTGGGGAGCACACGGAGGGAGAGAAACATAGAGACACTGACCCATAAATTAGAACCTTCTAGGCAGACATGTCCTCCCAAAGTTAGGTACCTGGCCTGGGAGCAGGACTGCCGGGGCTCAGATTCCACAACCAGACCTGTTAGAGCCCGAGTCACGGACACAGGAATTTCATAAAGACCCGAGAGACGAACTCTCCTGTGTCCTGGGCACTCACGTGCCTGACGGCTGCTTTATGCGCCTTCTACGCCTTCCAGCTCCAGGAAAGAAGAGTTATCTCATCAATCCCATTTTGAAGCTAAGAAAACTGAGGTTCAGAGAAGTTAAGTCACCTGCCCAAAGTGACACAGCCCACAATGGCAGGGCGGGATTTTGAACCCAGGTGTCTCTGACTCTGAAATCTGCCCTCTTAACTGTAACGCTTCCAGTAATCCTGTACGTATGGTCTTCGTATAGACAGACCTTTGTAAGAAAGCTCCCCGTTCAGGAATAGGGAGTAGGGACCAAAGAGGAGGCAACAAAGAAACAAATCCTAAGGTTCCTGTTAGGGGAACGCCAAATGTATTCACTCATTGACTCCCCACCACAACCTTAAGTGGGTAGTGCAGGTATTAACCCATTTTACAGATGAGGAAACGGAGGCTCCGAGAAGAGCGGTCACCAGAGGCGGTACTGGCCGGTGGAGCCGAGTCCACGCTGGCAACCAGTGGATAATGGTGGGGGAGGGGACTGGGAACCTTCTGAAGGGGTAAGGGTCTGAACAGAGAGATGTTTCTAAAATCTGGGGCACAGACCCCGCTGAAGATCTCTGCATTTCCAGAGCCGCCACGCCCAGGACAAGGCAAGCGTGTGGGCCCCCTTGAGGGTGACTTTCCCAGCAGCCCCGAGGCCAGCCCGCTGGAGAGCAGAAGCTCGGGCTCTCAGGAGGAGAACCGCGGCGGAGACGCGACCCCAAGGAATGGAGGCCTTCGGGGGAGGCCGCTGGGGAGCCAGCGCGCCCCGGAGGGCCGCCTATGCCAACGCCGCCCCTGCAGAACAGGACCCGTTCTGGGGAGGGCCCTGTGAAGGCAGACGACAGACAGACCAGCCTCTCTCCCCGAAAAAGGACGCTCAGAGAAAAGCAACGGGGCTCCGGGAGACCTGGGATCGCGTGGAGGCCGAGCCCGTGGAGACAGACGGGAATCTCTTAAGATCAGGGGGACCCCGGCCATTCTAGAGCTCGGGACCCTCTAGCGGGGACCCTCTAGATCGCGAGATAGGGCGGACCCCGGGAAGAGGAGCGCTGCCGATCAGAAGCGCCACCGAGTCCAGGTCGCAGGTCGGGACCCCCCCCCCTCGTCCCCCGGGGATGGGGCTGCACCGGGCGGATGGTAGGAAAGCCGCAGGAGGGCCGAACGGAACCGAGAAGCTCAGGGAGCGGGAGTCCGGACTCCCAGCGGCGAGCAACCCGCGCGACTACAACTCCCAGGAGGCTCCGCGGCCCTAGCCCCAGGGCTTCCCGCTCCCGGGCGCCGGCGCAGTGCCTGCCGGAATATGTAGTTCCCGCCACGGCCACCCCGGCCCCGAGGCCCGCTCCGCCCCCACTGCTAGCCCCACCTCCTTCCATGTCCTCCGTCCAGTTGCGGCTGCTACTCGTGGGAGAGCTGGGCGAGGTGTAGTAATCGCCGCCGGGGCTCGTGTCCACGTCTTCCTCCATCGAGCCCGATTTGTGCCGCTTGCTCCTAAAGGGTGAGGGAAGGAGAGCCGGCAGGTTACCACGGCGACGCGAGGGTGTGGGGCAGTATGGGCCGACTTCCGGTCCATAGGGGGCAGGGCGGGGAGGGTGCTATCGCGAGAACTTCGAGGTTCCCGCGGACCTTCAGCCGGTTCTGGGAGCACCTGTCTCAACCTGCCCATTGCTCGGATGGAACGCCTGGGGCCAGTGGCCAAGAGCAGCTCGGCCGAGCGCAGACGGCCGGCCGGGGGGCTGCGCACTAAAACCCTGCATAAACACTTGGCCTATCGTAAACCTCAGAACAACCTCGTAGGACTATGATCCCATTTTTCAGATGTAGAAATCCACGCAAACAATGTGACCACCTCAAGGTTACCCAGCGTATCTGTGCAAGAACCAGTGTCTCTATTCTCATGGAGCCTCAAGGGCTGGGCTCATAGGACTCAAGGCTGCGGGAATGCTGGGTGGAGTATCAGGGCTGCAGAAAGCAGCACTTGGGGCTGGGTTTTGAAGGATAAGTAGGAGTTTGCCACGTGAACCCTGAAAACAGGCATTCCAGGGAGAGGAGTGAACCAGCTGGGGTCAGATGGAGGTGGGTGAGGGGTGGTTCAGTGCCCAGAGGCAGGGACCAGGGCACATACCCGCTGGAGGAAGTGCTTGGTAGCGTCCTTCTCATGCCTGTGCTGGCTGGATTCAGGTCATATGCCAGGTGCCCCTGCAGCTCTCCCAGGGAGAAGTTGGGTCCTGTTCCAGTCACCACGGGGGCTGCAGAGGGTGAGAGAGAGCAGAGTGAGAGAGGGCGCAAGGTCTAGGGCCGCAGTTTGCCCTGGAGGGGTGGGGAGAGCCATCTGGGGACTGGGGAACCCCGTCCCCTAACTGGCCTGGTTCCTAATGTCCTCTTTCTATGGGTCAGAAGACCGAAGCCAGCACGAGAGGCCAACCTCACACTGTGAGGCAGAGGCATAGCCAGAGCTGGAGGCCAAGCTTCCCAGCTCTCTGTGAGGCCGAGCTCTGCTGAGCTGGGCAGGGAGGATCCCTGGACTGGCATCCAGATGGCGGCGTCTGGGGAGTGGGTGGGTCCCCAGCTGGCACATTAGGAAGGTAAGGGAACAGGAGGCAGAGTGGGTTCCTAGGAACCTTAGAGTAGGGCAGGGTGATCTCCCGGAGCCTCTTCCTCAGAGTCCCCACCCCAAAGCCCCCTCTCCCTCTCCAGTGCCCCTCCCCTGTGAGAGCCCCTGCCCTCCCCACATCCCAGCACAGGGTGGGCGGGGACACTCACTCCGGGACACTTGGATGAGCTCGGTGACACTGAACACGCCGGAGGTGACGAAGCTCTCCTGGAAGTCGGTGGTGTCTGGAACAAGGAGAAAATGGGACTCCCTGGGTCCGTTTCCTTCCTCGACACCCTGGCTACCCAGACTCTGGGGGCTGGAGCGGCCACCCCGTCCACCCCCGGCGGCCCTGCGGCAAGATGGGAGCGGAGGCGGGACAGGGTTCAAATCTCAGCTTGGCTGCCACTTCGTATATGATCTTGGCAGGTCCCTTCCGGTCCATGAGCCTCCGTGCTCCCTAATGTCCAGTATGGGGGCCACGCACCCTGCCGTCGGGGGGCTGAGTATGAATCATCTGGCGGGAGGGGCTGGCTTGCTCCTTTCGCATCACTCGTTAGCGCGCGCCATCCTGAAGCTCCTTCTCCGCCCCGTCCCCTCTGGGAGCTCTGTGCTCATGGGGATGTCTGTGTGCCCAGGTCCCCCGGGGTCCCTAGTACCCAGTCCAGAGCCTGGCCCACAGCAGGGACTCAGAATCACAGGCTGAATGGAAGGTCCACCTGCGGTAGTTAAAATCCCTAATGTCCCCAGACCCAGGTCTGCCTAATGTCAAAGGAAGAGGGACCCTCCTCTCTGCTCTCTGGTCTCTGCTTTCAATGGTTGAGACCCATTGAATGGATTTGGAAACAGGTTTGGCTCCGGAGGGCAGGGGCCCTGGCTGACCCTGGGCGGCTGTTAGCCGGCCTCGCGCGCACCTCCCCTCCCCCCCCGGAGGTCCTCACGGGCAGAACCCGTTTACTGAACAAGCATTTACGAGCGCCTCCAGTGTCCCGTTCTGAGCTGGGCCCTGGGGACTCTGGGAACTAGAGAGACACAAGTGGCCGCCTGCCGGGGACTCCAGTCCAGTGTGGGCACGGGACGCCACGGAACGTCAGCGAGTCCAAAACACTTGTACATGAACGTGCCTGGTGGCGCGATTCACAACAGCCCGAGCTGGAAACGGCCATTAGCAGATGAACGGACGACACAACGTGGTCCATCCGCGCGCGCGCACATCCCTCGACTGCGTCCACCGCGCACGCGCACGTCCACAGAGGACCGTGTC
>PJEM01019730.1:0-15168 GCA_004023845.1 Helogale parvula
TATAGAAGCTGCACATATTGGAAATCTCTCCCTACCCGCCTGCACTGTTGGCAAGCACAGTTTTGGGCAGACTACTGTGCAGTCTCCCTGGGCCCCTGTGGGTGGAGTCTCGAGTCCCTGAAGTGACTGGGTTCAGGGGTGATTGGTGCTCAGTGACTCTGGAGGAACGTGGTGACTCTTAACAACACAACCTCTCCGACCCAAGACTCTACACTCTTCAGAGTAGGGGGGAAGGCACATCAGCAGCAGGCAAGGAGTCATGAAGAGACCCAGGGGAGCTCTGCTGGGGCTTCTGTGGCTGCAGGTTTGCTGTGAGTGGAGGTGCCTTAGATGGAGGCTGGGGAGGTTCCCAACCCACAGTGGTCCATACCCTCAGTGGGTGTTTCTGGGGGATATTTTATGGGTCTGAAAACTGCATCAGTGGTTCCCAGTGACTTCATTTGTGTTTATTTTGTCTTTCCAAGCAGGGGTGAGAGGGATGGAGGTGGAGCAGAGACCTCCAGCCCTGAGCGTCCAGGAGGGAGCCACCTCTACCCTGAGCTGCAACTTTTCCAGGACAGCGAACAGTGTGCAGTGGTTCCGACAGAACCCGGGGGGCGGCGGCCTCACGCTGCTGGTTTTCATCGCGTCAGGGATGAATCAGGACGGGAGGTTAGACTGTACACTGGACAGAAAGGAGCGGCACAGCAGCCTGCACATCAGGGCCTCCCGGCGGGAAGACTCAGCCACCTACCTGTGTGCGGTGGAGGCACAGTGCTCCCTGCCGCCCTGCAGCCTGTCCCCAAACCACAGCTGGGCTTGCAGCCCAGGCTCTTCCACCAGGAAGCTTTCCTTGCTCAGCAGCATTTGCACAGCGTGCTTGGGACCATCTGGGGTTCTGCAGGCTCAAAACTGGTGGCGGTGTGCCTTGCCAATTAATTATTACAAAACGAAAGTGTGTGTGCGCATTGCATAAAACACATTGGAGGGATGTTAGTTCTTAAAATGTTGAGAAACTCTGGTTTTGGAAATTGATGTAACATTGGAAAGCAAATATCTGTAGACTTTGAAGTAGAAATTTAAAGTACATGTAATAGCTTCAATGGAAAAGAATACCGTTTTCATGTGAAGTTTGAACGTATTCAATAACTGATTATTAACACAGAAGATAATCTGCAATAATTTTTCTTGTAACTTAAGATATAATAAGATGCATAGACCAGCATTCTGAATTATATACAAATCCTGAAGCCAATTTTAGTTTCATAAACACTATTCAAAAATTACAGAAAAGGTCAGAGAAAACAATTAAATGTTTCTGATTAAATTTACATTTAAAATTAAATTCAGATTTGCATGAAACTGAATGGTACAAAGAGTTAAATCATATACAGAAAAATTCTTCCCCTAGAAACATCAGCTCTTTATTTATTTATTTATATTTCAATTTATTTATCAGATATTTATGCTAATTTTGTCATAGCACGTGAACTAACTTTTAATATCTGTAATATCAGTTTCACCAACAGAACTATTCTTCTCGGGGTGCCTCGGTGGCTCAGTCAGTGGAGCATCTGACTTCAGCTCAGGTCATGATCTCACAGATCGTGAATTAGAGCCCCGGTTGGACTCTGTGCTGACTGTTAGCTCAGAGCCTGGAGCCTGCTTCGGATTCTGTGTCTCCCTCTCTCTCTGTCCCTCTCCTGTTCACGCTCTGTCTATCAAAAGTAAATAAATGTAAAACAACTAAAAAAAAAAAAGAATATTCTTCTCAAAATGAAAAATAATCAAAAATTCAATTTGCAGCATTACATTTACCAACAGCAATGACATTGCTTTTAATTATATTTATTGAAATGAGGTCAATAAAAGTATAAATTTTGATAACCTAATAAATTAATTTGGAGACAGACAACCTAGGAAAATATTATTATTGTCAAGACATTACACTACCAAAGTATTTTTTTTTTAGGGTTTGGTGTGTTTTTTAGCTTGGATGTGTTTATTATATTAATATACATTTGATTATTTTTATACTGTTTATTAATTTTGAGAGAAAGAGAGAGTGAGTGTGGGAGGACTAGAGGGAGAGAGAGACAGAGAGAATACCAAGCAGGCTCCAGGCCCAGTTTTGAGCCGAATGTGGGACTCGAAATCACAACTGTGAGATCATGACCATGATCATGATGAGCCAAAATCAAGAGTCAGAGGTTTCACTGACGAGGCACACAGGTACCCAATACATTTGCTTCTCAATAAATAGGAATATTTTTGCTTTTTGTGTACCTTACAAAACACAAGCATACATTTTATATTAAAAGGACAGAACAACTTTATAGCAATATGAAACTACCATTTATTGTGTTTTTTTTAATATCAATTAAGAGTATATTTCATTGGGGAAGAAAACGTATTGGGATACCATCCTACCACACAGATCCATTTCCAAGACTTGAAGATAATGCTGCAATTTTTTTGTACAATGGAAAATATTATTTTTTGACAAATGTGATTGGCAATCTTATTTAAATTAAAAAATACACTGCCAAAGTATTATTATTTATTGTATTATAGAAAATTTTATTATAGAACAAACTTTCTAACAATTCTTTTTGCAATTTGTAAACTTATGTTTATACTTATGTATTAGTATAAGTTCTATTGTGTTTTATAAGTAAGATTTTTAATGTTAATTGCTTTATTGTGAAAGAAAGAGAAGGAAAAACAGAAAGAGAGCATGAATGGGGGAGGGCCAGGGGGGAGCGAGGGAGCGAACAAGAGAGAAAATCCCAAGCGGACTCCATGCGCAGCGTGGAGCCCAAAGAGGGGCTCAGTTTGGGGCTCCATCCCTCAACCATAAGGTCATGACCCGAACGTAAATCAGGACTCTTAAATAACTCAGCCACCCAGGCACACTTGATCCACCAAGGCATTCTGATAAGTAAGAATATTGCTAAAAGGGAGCTTTCTTTATATTTTATTACATAATGTAACACCTTTTCCTGTTTTTTGAACATGGGGCCCCAAATTTTATGTTTCATTGCGTACCACCAATTAAGTTTGAACACCTGAGTTAGGCTGGAACGAGGGAGCTAGAAGCCAGAGAGCAGTCAGGCTGCATGAGAGAGTGTTGTCTGCTTTCCAGACGTGTGAGTGAGCTCCTCCACCGTGGAGCCCACGCCCGCTCACTGCCTGGGGTAAATCTTCTACTCAGTGAGCAAAGTTCCATTTTATTCCATTTTTCTAGAGACTGGGATCCTCCTTGATCCATTTTTGGTCTCACAGAGGAAAAGAAAACACAGGAGGATCGTACCCTGAAGACTGTCTGCTTCTGAAGAGGCTCTAGGGTCGGCTGGGAGCAACTTCAGCCCCACTCGATCGCATGTGGTTGTGGAAATGGTCTTGGGTTCCATGATTCAGTCAATTTCTCCCCACATTCACACCAGCCCCCACGGCTCACAGCCAGTCCTCAAAAGGCTCGCTTTGACATATAGTATAAAAGAAATTTAGAGCTGGAAGAGCCCTTAAAAGGCTTTAGTCCACCTCATTTTACAAAACAGAGGCTGTATCCAAGAGGACAGGGTGGAACAATTAGATTGTCAATGAGCTAGGAGAGAAAGAAACTGGGTTTCCTCACTTCCACTTTGGCATTCTGGCCCCTGTCTCCTTGCTGCACAGCCATCCTGCTGGGCAAAGAGAATATGTCTAATACAAGCCCAGACATGTAGATCTGTGCAGTTTGGGTCTGGGAAAGCCGTGGTCCACTCAGTTTGATTGCCTGAATGGAGAGTTGCAATTTGTGTGACTGTCTGACATGTTGGGCAGGAAAGAGGACTCAGGTTGAGCCCCTGTTATTCTAGCAGCAAACTCATCCACCATTCACTGGTTTCTGGAGGAGGAAGCCAAAGATGATGGTGTCATGTGAACACCTACATGCATATTGAAGGACGTTCCTAAAAATAGCAGAAATATTCACATCCCAGGTGGACGTCTCTTGAAAGCAGGATGTGAACTTTGAGCATCACTAATCCATTGTTATGAAATGTAATCACTACATTGGGAGACACAGGGGAACATTGTCCTCATGTAGCTGGCCGTCCATGAAGGTACCAGAAAAATCCTTTTCAGGTCAACACTTTTTGATGATGAGTCAGGCAATAATCAATTAAATAATAATGGGGCTATGAAGTTTGCCCAAGGGATGATTATACTTGTGCTACAGCTCATATATAAGATGTTGTGCTAAATAGAGCCTGCTCATACTATAATGTTCAGTTCTAGATAACATAACTCAAAAAGAGAAAATACTGACTTAGAGTATATGTCTCCAGGAAAAGAGAGACCCACCCAAAGAAAGATTTGGGAATTCTATACTACGGAGGATGGATGTGTAAAACAGAGGAAGAATCTTAGAGTGGAGAAAACTTACATATATAAAAACACACATTTTATATTTACTGACAAACTCATATGTTGATTTTGATTCTTCATCAGAGTTGTCCCAGATTTTTAAAGGCGTGAAATGTGGATGAGGGTTTTTTTTATTCTGCATAATCCCATAGGACTAGTGAATACAAATCTTAGGAAAAGGGCTTCCGCTGAATGTAGTGAGGTGGTCTTGATTTCCCAGGGATCAGTTCTCATGATCAGTAGTCTATTTGTACTAGTCCCCTGGAAAGCCATGGCAATATGTAGGCTTCCCTAGATTGGCCTTCTTACATTGTAATTGAAGAACATCAAAGTATTAAGGTAGATGAGAAAGGACTTTTGGCACATAGGGATAATTCTGGAAATCTATAAAACTAAGGAAATTTATCAATGTCTTAAGGGAAAGAACACAGTAGTGGAGTTTGGGAGAAAAATGACAGAGTATGGAATCTGAACCAGCAGTGGCCAAGGTAACAAATCTATGCTGAGAGAGTTGGTTTATAATTTCAAGGCACCTCCACTAACCAACATATAAATTCCATTGAAGATTTGAGTCATTTATTGAATTTAAGACCTGGCAACCCTTTTGGTATCAGACAATAAAAGCATCTGTAGAATAAATTTACATATAGGTACATGTTCTGAATCTGAAGCCTGACGTATTGTGAGAATTTCTGGTCTTTCTCCCAATAATTTGCAGTGTGTAATCCATGAGAAATAGGAATAAAGTTTGGAAAGCATGTCAGATTTCCCACTACAAGTCAACCAAATCTATGGGTCAAACTGTTTCCTAAGTAATGGAACTTTCCCTCTTGCTATTTTATCAGTGAGATTTTTATGACAGTCATCTTAACTGACAAAGATTCCACATTTTGAGGTCTGGTACTGTCACTTCTCTGGAAATTGCTAGGTCACTGGAAAGCCTAGCTCAGAGGAGCAGAGTCTGGGATACGAGGCATTTGAAATATTTATTCTCTGGCTTACATGTTCCTTTTAGGAAGAGATTTTCTCCATAACAGATAAATGAGGATGGTAGATTTGGCAGAAAGGGAAGGTTTTCTTTGTTTAAGAGAGTGAATCATGATTCCTTCCTCATTTCAAACATGTACACCAGGCCTATCATTGAATAAACAGCAACAGGATCTACCTCTTTAGAACTTAACAGTGACTCAGTAGTGTGTAGAGATACAAATCTTAACTTTTACATTTTTCCTGTGCATTTAGTCTCTGATCTAAAACGTAACTTGGTTGATGTATTGCTGCCATCATGCATTTGAGCTCCTCAGAGGCACAGGGTGGAGAAGCACATTTCCCCAGTGAGTTCAGCACAGACGTGAACACAAGAGGGTAGTGCGCCTGAGCTGATGCAGACCAGGCGGAGGTATCTGCATGACTAGGCTTGGGCAGAAGCACAGCCGTCTTCTTATTGGCCGGTGGCCACTTGGGAAACCGCTGTGACTGGTGGAGGGAAGAAGGCCGGGCTGGTACTAGAAGTTCCTGTGAGGGCTGGAGGTGGCAGTTCTGAAACTGATTATGATTAGAAGAACCATGGAGACGTCCATGGGAGCTTTCGTCCTGCTCTTGTGGCTGTCGCTGCACTGTGAGTTGAGTGTTTATGGGGAACAGAGGAATTAGGGATATTCTTCAGAAGTCAAGACTGGCTTTACTCAGGTTTCCTCCAGTTAGTGGAGAAAAAGGGAATTCTGCAGCATAATAACCTGAGAACTGTTCTCCTTTCTCTGATCTTTTTTTTGTGCACAGGGCTC
Source organism: Helogale parvula (assembly GCA_004023845.1). Taxonomy (NCBI): domain Eukaryota; kingdom Metazoa; phylum Chordata; class Mammalia; order Carnivora; family Herpestidae; genus Helogale; species Helogale parvula. Next base: position 6,174 of record PJEM01019730.1, read on the forward strand.
AGCCGAGGCGAGAAGGTGGAGCAGCATCCTGCCACGCTGAGTGTCCAGGAGGGAAGCAGCTCTGTTATCACCTGTAGTTACTCAGACAGTACCTCCGACTACTTCCCTTGGTATAAGCAAGAAGTTGGGAAAAGTCCTCGGTTCATTATACACATTCGTTCAAATGCGGCCAAAAGGGAAGACCAAAGACTCACTGTTTTATTGAATAAGACGGCCAAGCACCTGTCCCTGCACATCGCAGCCACCCAGCCCGCAGACTCAGCGGTCTACTTCTGTGCAGCAAGTGCACAGTGCGTCCCAGACACCTGCCGCCTGTGCTCAAACCTGCGCCTGGGCAACCCCTGTCCTCTGACACAGACCTTCCAGTAGAGCATCTGTGCTGTTGTTTGTCTGCAGGCGGAAGCTAATGTGTTAGACAAAACAAAAAGAAAAACATAACACAATGCTCTTGGGATTGAGATGACCCAGACAGAGTTAGAACATTTTCCTGGATGATTGTTGCTTATTTGATTGTTGAAGGGAGTTCGTAAGGTTTTATTTTGAATTTCAGATTTTAAATCTGATTTACATTTGCTATTCAGACTCCTATCATATAAACAACTCTTTGGTAAATTATCACATTCTTATCATGGGTTAGCTTTCAACTCTTGTCTTTCCAATGCTGCAGATATTATTTTTGGTTTGTTATAAAACACTATGAGCTAAATATAGAAATATGTAAAATTCAAAGTGTGAAATTGATAATTGTGTACTCAGCTAATTTATTATCAATGTTTGATTTACTGTTTTCTTAAATTGTAATGTAATTTGGATTCTGAATTTTTTCACTCAATGTTATATCTTGAATTGAGCATTCTCCTCTAACACTTGATTTTTAATAACTCCACGAGAGATTTTGAAGAGTCACAGTTATATTTTTAATTTTCTTCCTGGTCTGTCTTTCTGACAATATTTAACAACCCTTTCTATGTGTTCTGATTACTTTCTTCTTGAGAAAATGTGACTGAGACTGACTACATAAGTTTTTGTAAATTGACATACCTTAGAGATATCCTCTAGTTCAGCCACTTGAATTAATGTTGTTTTTGGGAAGTGATCGAATTTTATAATGGAGTCTGGAAGGTAATTTTATGGCCAGTCTGGTATTGTTTCTTTCAGTCTTTGAGATAAGATTATTAAAAATCTATTATTTCAGAAACTGGTATAGAATGCCCAAAAGATTTATCCTGGACATGGATACTTCTTGAATGACAGAAGCATGATCATGAGATTACTTTTGCTGAGAAATGTGTTAGAGTTGAGTAATAGGAGGAAAAATTAATAATATTTCACCTTACTCAGCTGGTGGAAAAATGTTAGGTGTTTCCAGAGAGTTACAGTCTATCACTTAGAGAGCAGGACAGTTGTACTGTACGTGGTTCCATCGTATTTCATGGAGACGGCGGTACAAATTCTGGAGACGTAGCTGAGCCTACAATGAATCTGAGACAAGAATGGTGAGCCTTGGCTACTGTATGAGAAGACTGACAATAAGAGGCGATAGATATTTGCTGTTTGCCATGATGTTGAAGAATATTCTTAGAGCACAACCATTTTTTTTTAAATTTTAGGGAGAGTGAGAGAGTGAGTGTGTGAGGATCAGAGGGAGAGAGAGAGACAGAGACAAAAAGACAGAAAATCTCAAGCAGGCTCCAAGTGGAGCCCAAAGTGGGGCTCAAACCTACCATGCTGGGATCCTGACATGAGCCAAAATACAGCTCTCATGCTCAACAGACTGAACCAGCCAGCTGCCCCACAACCTTCCTTTAAATGTACACACCCAGAGAACATTTAAGTACAATAAAATATCATATGATCAAGGGTCCTTTGGAGATGTATGGGGCCACCTAGGTTTATTCTCCTCGGAACTGAGTATAGAAAGTATCAAACTTACTGTGGTTCAACTGAGGTAATAAAAATATATATGAATTCAAAGGTTGGATAACTTAATGACCAAACTCTGAGGTCTATTCCGGGCTTTCTGAATGGAGCTGAGCTCTCAAAACTGAACAGTGAAGAGAAGAGACCTCAGTGATGGGATCTATTATCTGAGGGCTTCATTCTAAACTCTTAGGCAAAGGGACTAGATTTTTCTGCCTTTGGCCCCAACATAGGGACATGAACAAATACTGATAGAGAAGAGAAATTATGACATGACAATAGGTAGACTGAAAGAACTACAGTGGTTAGTCTAAACACTCTGCCTTCTTATCATAACATGATTGATTTCTACTTTAGGTGATACTACAATAGTGTGAACACACGATTCTTAACCTTATGTTGTTTTCATAACCCACGACATGTAGTATTTTTACTACACCCACTGTTATCACAGGTGCAATGAAGGAATATACAGTTAAACCATCAAACATCATTTAGTGTAAAGTTTTAGAAATTCATTTTCAGGTGGAATTGTTTCCAAGTTAAGAGTTGCTTAATGCGAAAGGACTTTTGGGTAGTGAGACCCCCTGCTGGTACAGAGAGAAGTGTGACGTGACCCACACAACTTGCTACACCAGGAAACTCCTGTTTCCTGTTCTGGGGCTGCAGCAGCACATACCCAGCCACCCTTCCCTCACCCTGGCAGGCTCCCCTCACCGTGCTGACTCCTGAAATAGAGGCAGACAGTTTTCATGTAGTGGAAGATCTCAACCATGCTGCTGTCCAGCCTTCTGAGGGTGGTCATGGCTTCAGTGTGGCAGATAGTCATGGCCCCTGTGGAACGTCCCTCCCCAGTGACCTAAAAACAGAGGAAATAGGCAGTGTCTTGTGCTTACCTTGGTGGGGGGTAGGGAGGAGGGATAGTATGGTATAGAACAGGATTTCTTTGTGCCACAGCACTTACTCTGAAACCTCTGATTCCATGTTTTTTTCTTTAGGATCCAGTATTGCTCAGAAAGTAACTCAAGCCCCACTGGCAATGTTAGTGCAGGAGGAGGGGGCCGTCATCCTGGAATGCACATATGACTCCGGTGATCTAAGTTATAGTCTATTGTGGTGCAAGCAGCCCAGCGACGGGGAGATGATTTCCCTTGTTCTTCAGGATTCTTAGAAGCAGCAAAATGTCACGGAAGGTGGCTACTCACTGTATTTCCAGAAGACAAGAAAATCCATCCATCTTGTCATCTCAGCTTCACAGCTGGAGGACTCCCCAGTGTATTTCTTGCACATATTGGAGGGAGGTGTACCCATACCCCAGGGCTCTTGTTGATACATCCTTGTGCAGTAGGGCCCAAGGCAGGGGATTGCTGACCCACACAGGAAGTGGCTAGGGCCGTGGCAGCTCAGTTGTAGGCTAGAGGGAAACCGGACTCTGAAAAAGTATCTCTAGGTAAGTATTATGAAGCATCCAAAACATCTTTTATCCCTGAATCATTATCTTATTGTGGACATATAAAAAACATTTTTTTAAGGGTGAGAGAGCTTGAGAGCTCTAGCAGGGTAGAGAGGGAGAGAATCTTAATCCAGCTCCAGGCCCAGGGTGGAGCTTGATGGGAGGCTCGATTTCAATACCCTGAGATCATGATCTGAGTCAAAATCAAGAGTCAGACGCTTAACAGACTGAGCCAGCTAGGAATACTGGACATACACAGTTTTGGACCAAAGATTGGAAAGAAAGAACAGCTACATCAAGTCTTTGCCATTGGATTACTGGATTTTGCTAAAAAATTGACTAAAAAACTTCCAGAAATTTTAATTGAAAAACCAGTAAAAATTTGTTTGAACTGCCAGGTTTTCAGTTCAATTCATTTAATAGTTATTTATTGAGTGTATATAATGTATGGGCAGACAAATTCTCCTCTACCCTCTTTGGCTTTCTTACTGTGTATCAGAATTAAAGTGACAGTAGACAGATTAACAGTAGGATAGAATACAAATTTTATTAAACTTTTTCCACATTCATGGGAGCCTTTACAAGAAAATGAAGACCTGAAGAAGTGACTAGAGCGGGAAGCTTTATATCTTTTAGATAAAGAAACAACATATTTCTGAAGTATTGACAAAACAATGGGGTTTGGATTAGCAGCAGTTCAACCAGGGTCTGCTAGTCGTTACCTTCCCTAACTAGGAACATGAGGATCAGTTTAAAACAGTTTGCAGATTCTCTGGTACAATCTCTGGGCTGATAAGAGTCTGTTGCAATAAAAAGTAGAATTTATTTCCTGCCTTTAGGCAACAAATGGCGGGGTGGGGGTGCTTTCTGAGTTTACTGGTTCTTAATTGCCTTCAGTTTAAAATAATTTTTATGTGATGTAGGCATATTTTGGGGCAACCATATCCTAGTTTCCTGTAATTATGCCCCAGGCATTGTGTTCAATAAGGAAGGTCATGAAACTCCTCATATGTTTCCTATCTTTGTATATCATGCTGCTTAATACTATTTAATGACCTAGTTTAGGTTTGTTAGCTGTGAGTCGGTGGTACTCGCGGTCACTTTCTGAGGGGCCCACCCTGCGGCAAACTTTGTGCCAGCACTCATTCCACCTTATTAGCACTTCGGCACAAATGAGCTCAAAACTTACAGTGACCATTTACCTGCCTCCCACCAGGCTTCTCCACAAATGATCAGTAATTAGTGGGTCTTAGATGTCTCCAGTAGAGACATAAACCTCTTTATTTGTATGTAAATAAGGCATCCTTTTTTCCTAGTAGAAATCACCATCATGTATCATATTAAATTCCTCTTTTCATTGTTTCCACATGCTTTATTTAGTCCCTTGATCTAGTTGTCTAATTCTATACCAACCTAAGAAGAGTTTTACAGAAATCTTTGTTACTGGTGAGGGTCAATCACTCATTACTATTTCTGTTTTCCAAGAATTTTGGGGGGTAATTTTTACAATATCAATGTAATTTTTCAACATAAATATCAAAAATTATGTCCCGTTTTACTTCTGCTCAATATCCCTCCATTAAAAAAAACAAAATTGAAAGCAAGAAAGTTGGGATTGCACTTAACAACTATGTTAACATTTAAAGTATCTGTTTCCTATTTTTTAATCCAAAAAATGCTATTTTTCTCAATTGATAAAGGACTTTTAATGTTTTTCATTCTATTTTGAAGTTTCTTACCTATATCTTCAAATGAATTTCTCCCTCTAGAGTCCTACATTTTCATGTGGGTTTGATAATTGTTTGAAGTTTCTTTTTAAAATTCATTTTTAGCTGGTGTTCCAAGTACAAAAGAGGCTATATAAAAATCGCCATGGTATATAGCTAAGAGTTTCTAACTTTCGAAGTATTGATCTTTTTCAGTGTATTCTTATTGTCTAGACCATGAGTTTGATTTTACAGAGGGAGCCTAACCTTAATCCAACATCTACAAAAGATAGCACAGTAGTAGCCAGTCACGCTTGAATCGAGATGCATATATATAAATACAAGTGGAGGCAGTAGATTAACAGAATAATGCTGGTTGGTCTTTATTATAAGTTGTTATTTATTCATTTTTTTAATCCATTTATTTAGAAATAGTCACCGAGTGCCTACTCTGTAACACATTTTCTGCTAAGAACACATTCCATTTGATGGCCTTATTATATTCTAGCATGGAAAAGCTCAATTCTTATAAAGTAGGCTTATCTAACTCCTACCAGCCTTATCCATAAAATGATCTGTAAAAGTGAGTACTAGGGGTATCCTGTGAAGGCGCCGAGTTTGAATTCTTTCTTTTCTCTGCCTTTGTCCTTCACCACTTCTCAGAAGCATTTAATGCCATCAAGTGGCTCATTTTGTCCATCCTCGGGTCTGCTATGCTCGGTTAATGTTCTACCACCCAAACTTTTCATTCTTTTCTATTTCGCCCTCCACCTAGTCTTACCCCATCTTGTCAGTGTCCTAACATTTGAATGGCAATGTTTGGTTAATAGGTAATCTTGTACCTTACAGTCCTCTTACATTTGTATTTGGAAAACAGATGTATAGAGTAGAAATCATAAAAATAAGCATGTGTTTAATTTTTATGTTTTTTCAAAATGTTATTATTTTTTGTATTTTAGAGAGAAAGAGAGGGAGAGAGAGAGAGAGCTTGCAAAAGCAGGTGAGAGCAGCAGAGGGAAAGAGAGACAGGATCTTAAGCAGACTCCATGCTCTCATGGAGATTGATAGGGGGCTCGATTCTAAGACCTGATCATGGCCTGAGCCAAAATCAGCTTGACCGGGACTCAACCAACCAAGGCATCAGGCACCCCAATAAGCATTTTTTAAATAGTTTATTGTCAAATTGGTTTCCATACAACACCCACTGCTCTTCCCCATAAGTGCCCTCCTCCATCACTACCACCTCTCTTCCCCCCTCCCCCTTCCCCTTCAGCCCTCAGCTTATTTTCAGTATTCGATAGTCTCTCAAGTTTTGCATCCCTCTCTCTCCCCAACCTTCTTTCCCTCTTCCCCTCCCCCTAGTCCTCCATTAGGTTTCTCCTGTTCTCCTGTTAGACCTATGAGTGCAAACATATGGTATCTGTCCTTTCTGCCTGACTTATTTCGCTTAGCATGACACCCTCAAGGTCCATCCACTGTCCTACAAATGGCCAGATTTCATTCTTTCTCATTGCCATGTATATACTCCATTGTATATATATATACCACATCTTCTTGATCCATTCATCAGGTGATGGACATTTAGGCTCTTTCCATGATTTGGCTATTGTTGACAGTGCTGTTATGAACATTGGGGTACATGTGCCCCTATGCATCAGCATTTCTGTACCTCTTGGGTAAATCCCTAGAAGTGATTTTTAAATTAAAAAAATATTTTAATTGTGATAAAATGCACCTAACATTCCATTTACAATGTTAGTAATTTTTAAGGATACAGTTTAGTGATAGTAAATGTATTCACATTTTTATACAGCGATCACCACCATACATCTCCAGGACACTTCATCTTGCAAGTGAAACTCTTTACTCATTAAATAATAACTCCCCATTTCTCCTTTCCCCTCAGCCCCTGGAAACATGCTACTTTTGTCTTTATGATTAGGACTACTCCACATGCCTCATATACATGGAATCATATAGTATTTGACTTTTTGTGACTTATTTCATTTAGCATAATGTCCTCAAGGTTCATGTATGTCATACCATTTTGTCAGAATATCTTTCTTTTGATGGCTGAATAATATTCCATTGTATCTAATACATTTTGTTTATCCATTCATTAGCTGATGGACACTTGAATTGCTTCCATCTGCTGGCTATTGTGGATAATGCTGCTATAAAGGTGGCCATCCAAATATCTCAGTAATTCCTGTGTATTCCCAAATGCTTTCAATTTTGGTTGGTCTGTGCCACAAATGGAATTGGTGTATCATACAGTAGTTTGATACGTATTCTTTTGAGGAACTGCCATGTTTTACCCAGAAGCTGCATTTACATTCACATTAACAGTATATAAGGATTGCAATTTTCCACATCTTTGTCATCACTTGTTATTTTTCCTTTTTACCTGTCGCCATCCTAATGGGTGTGAGGTGGTATCTTATTGTGGTTTTGACTTGCATTCTCCTAGTGAATAGTGAAGCTTAGCATCATTTGATGCGCTAGGTAGCCGTTTGTAGGTCTTAGGAGGAATAGATATTTAAGCCCTTTACTTTTGTTTATTTTTTTTTTTAAAGAATTATACCCTTTATTTAATTTGCTTAAAGAAATTCACTGAAATTAAGTGTTATAGTTAACACTTTTTTTCCCTGTCCTTGACAGAATGTATTAAATAAGCAAACACCACCAACAAGCAAAACAAGTACTACAATGTAAAAATATTAACAAAAAGAAAACCCTCTCACATGCATAAATGAAAGATTGCATATATAGAACTCATATTTTTTCAAGCTTCAATAGTAAATATTTTGCTACTATGTATTAAATACTGCATGGTTTACCCAAGCTAAGATGAAACCACATCATGAATCAATAAGCATTTTACATTTTCTTTCATTATCTACTCAAAGTCATGCCTACTGCACCTCTAAACATTTCATTAAATCCAATTATACAGCAAACACTCCCAAAATAAACTTAGATTGTATTGCAGTTTCACTTAACAGTATATAAAATGCTGTGTTGTGACAGGTATCAATTATCCATTAGATACTGAATCAATTTTTCTTAAGCACTACTCACTTCTTGCTTTTCTTGAAGCTAGATCATTCTGAAAATTTCCTGTTAGACCTATGAGTGCGAACATATGGTTTCTATCCTTCTCTGCCTGACTTATTTCACTTAGCATGACACTCTCAAGGTCCATCCACTTCCCTACAAATGGCCATGTGTCATTCCCTCTCATTGCCATGTAGTACTCCATTGTGTATATATACCACATCTTCTTGATCCATTCATCAGGTGATGGACATTTAGGCTTTTTCCATGTTTTGGCTATTGTTGACATTGCTGCAATGAACATTGGGGTACATGTGCTCCTATGCATCAGCATTTCTGTATCCCTTGGGTAAATCCCTAGCAGGGCTATTGCTGGGTCATAAGGGAGTTCTATGGATAGTTTTTTGAGGAACCACAACACTGTTCTCCAGAGCGGCTGCACCAGTTTACATTCCCACCAACAGTGTAGGAGGGTGCCCGTCTCTCCACACCCTCGCCAGCATCTATAGTCTCTTGCTTTGTTCATTTTAGCCACTCTGACTGGTGTGAGGTGGTATCTCAGTGTGGTTTTGATTTGTGTTTCCCTGATGATGAGTGATGTTGAGCATCGTTTCATGTGCCTGTTGGCCATCTGGATGTCCTCTATGGAGAAGTGTCTGTTTATGTCTTCTGCCCATTTCCTCACTGGGTTATTTGTCTTGTGGATGTAAAGTTTGGTGAGTTCCTTGTATATTTTCGATATTAGCCCTTTATCTGATATGTCATTTGCAACTATCTTTTCCCATTCTGTCGGTTGCCTATTAGTTTTCTTGGTTGTTTCCTTTGCCTTGCAGAAGCTTTTTATCTTGATGAAGTCCCA
>PJEM01019731.1:0-15160 GCA_004023845.1 Helogale parvula
GGAAACGTCTGGTTGACGACGGGGAGACTAGAGGCAGGGAGGCCAGCCAGCAGGGCGCTGTAGCAGGTCTAGGAAGGGATGGCTATGGCTTGGATTCCCCCTTGGACACGGGATGGTGGCAGGCATGGAGGGGTGTGGGCTGAGTCCAGAGGTATTTGAGAGGAGGACTGGACACTGAGGTGAGAGAAAGGCAAGCACAACCCTGCTTTTCTGGGCAAGTGAATCTCTCTCTCTCTCAGCCTCAACTTCCCCATCTCTAAAATATGGGTGACAATTCCTGCTTTGTAGGTTGAGTGTGAGGCCATTTGACTCAGTCTCCATTTCTACCACCTCTGGGGTCCCCTCTGGCAATAATAGCTCTGCCCCTCCTCTCCCACTGTTCTTTGATAGAGGTTTTGGGCCGATCGACCCCCAGGTGGGTGTTCCTTAACCTGCAGCCTAGGTAACCTGTGTGCTGTGTGCTGGTCCCAGAAGCCTGGGGTTTTAGCCCCTGAGGTCATCCAGGCTGCCCCCCTGTCCACAGATGGGCAAATAGGCACTCAGGGAGGAAAGGACCTGTCATCTACCCTTGCTGGTGTCCCAGAGGCCACCGACACATCCTCAGGCAGCCTGACTCTCTGAAGTCACCACATCCCACCCTCTGCCTTCAGACCCAAAGTATCTCTGCTTGGAAGGTGACTTCCTGTTCTTAGAGGTCCTCAGGGAGACCGGGAGCTCCTAGGCCCTTCCCATGGGGGAAAGGGCACCGGCCGGGCCCTGGGAAGCTCTGAGGGCTCTTGAGTTTTCACCTGGCCCTTGTGTGGTAGGGATGAAACATCCAGAGACAACTTCCAACCCCCCGAGGCAGTCAAAGGACTTCTGATCTAAGAAATCTTCTTGCTTCAATGTATTTCTTGTGCCTATTTGGATAATGTTCCATTTTGCAAAACAACAGCCTCTTTCATACGCAGGCAGAGTTGACACGTATCACAGCAAAACCATTTCCCCCCCCCTCTTTCCTCCCTCTCCCTTCCAAGTGTGCGTCGTAATAATACTGCAAAGTCTGTCGTGCAAAAGCCTCCCCTCAGGGGAGTGGCAGTGAGAGGTGCTGCCACCCCCCTCCCCCCGGGGAGGCGGCTGTGTGGGGCCGGGGAGGCGGGAGGGTGACCTGGCTGGCATTTCTGCCCGGATCTTTGATGCACTGCTGTATTCGGGGAGGACACGGGACTGCAAAAGGGCACCAGGCGCTTCTCGGCAAAGGCTGCAACGTGCCAAGGGGAAGGCCCCGCACACGGAGAATATTTCCAAATCAAGTGACAGCAGGTGCAACATGATGAGAGACGGCTTGGATTTCTTTAGAGCGTTCCCTAACAATTTATCATTACCTAATTTTTTTTTCCCTTGGGTTTGCTCTCTCACACATTTTTTATCCCGATCTGACAGCTAAATGAGGAATCACATTGCCTCTGTTATCTGTTTTGTTCAGGAATTAATCCCGTCGTCAAACACGGGCTGCCCGTGAGCAGAGCCGGCCGCACCACCCCAGACGGCTCCGGCGTCAGCGGGGACCCCTCCAGCTGGCTGTCCCGGACACCTGCTCCGAAAAGGTGGCCTGCAAGGAGACACTCGAGCTTTCTGAGAAGCTCTGCATGTCCCAGAGCACTGGCCTCGGGCTCTTGGAACAGAAAAGCCCTCTGGGGGTGCTTCTGCCCTAATCCTTTGTCAAGTTCATGGGGACATTAGACATAAGGTCAATAATTGGGAGGTCATGCTGTCCCCTCCCTTCGCCTCTGGCAGCTCTGAGAAGAGAGGCAGGACCCTGACCTCTGTGGAGGGGTTAATTCAGCGACACTTGTCCTCTTGGGACCCCCTGAGATGCTTAACTCTTTCCTTCTGCAGCTGCGCTCCTTGCCGTCCATTGCCCGCCTCGAGAGTGCCTGGAGACCCTGCCGAACGAACGCCAGCCAGAATGAGAGCAAAGCATAAAGCCTCTGGAGTGCGTTTGGGCTTTTAAAAGTGGCCCGTGTGTCTTCCCTTTCTCCCCGCTTCTCGCCTTATTCTTTTATTCTCTTCTTACTCCCCCTTCTCTTCTTCTCTCCCTTCCTTTCTCCCTCCTGTGCTTCCTCCCTTCCTCCCTGTCTTCCTTCTTTCCTCCTCCTGCAATTTTTATTACTCTGCTACAGTGATGAGTAAGATCTAATGGTGAATAAGACAGACCTGGTCTCTGCAACTGCGCCATCACAAATGGAGTGAGATCCTGGAAGGAGAGGGCTGCCTTGGCTTAAGGACAAGCTGCAGGAGTGAGGTGACAGACAGGGCGAGGCTCAGGGATGAAGAGAGCACCAGGTTGGGGCACACGGTCCCAAGACCCTTGGCTCCATATGCAGGCATACCTCCACGGTGTTGCTGTTTGACTGATGTCAGCCTCGCTCATAAAACTGCCAGGTGCGTGAGCCTGGGACTCTGCGTGGCCTAGTTCGTCCGTGCCACTCAGCTGTGGGCGCAGAGCAGGTGGAGGCGTTCATCGGCATCCACGTTAGGCATGGGTCCTTGAAGGGGTGGAAAAGTGGAGGCCGCGGGCTGAGGCGTGGACACTACCCACAGTCCCCAGGTTCCTCCGTAGCTAGCAATCTCCTGCCAATAACTAGCACTTCCCAAATACAGTATTTTTATCTCTAGATGTCACCTTAAGTGGCCCCCTAACTTGTGCTGGGGAGGGGGCACTCACTACCGCATAAGGGGGGGTACCAGTGCAGGCCACCCACAAAGGGCCCAGCCCCTGCGGGCTTACGTGCTGGCCCCAGTCCAAGGCCTGCTGCTTCCTATTTGTGAGGCCACTGAACCTCAGTTTCCTCCTCTGTGAAATGCCGATGAAGCGCAGATGACAGGGGCTCTGTCTCTTAGAAATGCCGTGAGGATGAGACCAGACCTGTAGAGCGACCTGACGCATCACCGGAGCACTGGTACGCCCTGTCCCAGTGGGGACTGAGGAAGCTGTCCAGCCCTTCTCTCTCCCGCTCCAGCCCCCGGAGCGGTCTTGCCCTTGTCCTTCTCTGGCCAGCATGGGGACCTACGATCCACGTGCCCTCGCCTTCCTTCCAGCTTGGCTAGGTGGGGCTGCTGGTGAGGAAGCAGATGGCATCTGGGGCTGTGTGACAGTGATTACGCAGCGGAAGGGTGATAATTTATTCTGCTCAGCCTTGACTTGGAGTTGGAAGGAGAAATCTATTACTTCTGGAAGGCAGGGCTCAGGGTGACCTCCACTCTGACCTCTAACAGGCAGCTGGCCCTTGCTCTCCCGGCTTCTTAGCTGGGGGAAGGTGGGGAGCAGGTCTGGGAGGACCCCAGGAAGCTCCCTTGGGAGGGAACCTCCAGCAGGACTTGGGGGTGAGGGGTGGGCGGCCAGGTGGGCCCCAGAGAGAGGAAGCTGGGAAGTGGCAGGACCCCAGCCCCACGCAGAAGGGACGGCAGGTCCTGGAGCCGTGCCATCAGGGTTTCTGGCTTGGCAGGGGTGCCAAGGTTAGACCTTTCCCTCATCAATCTGCTCATCTTCCTCGTGAGTGGCAGAGGCCGTCTGAGGAGTGGGGAGAGAGATGTAAAACTAATCCCGACTCTAATAAAAACAGCCTCCCGATTAAATATGTATGAACACATATTGATTTGGGGATTACACGGAAAAGAAAATTGAGCCTGTAATTGAGCCGGGGAACATGTCCGGGGTGAGACTTGGGATGTACTTCTCTAAACACACCTGCTGGGGGCGGGCCCGAGCCGGGGGGTGGAGGGAGCTGTGGGTGCCACTCAGCAGCACCTTAGATACTCCTCAGGAAGGGGCAGCTTCTGAGAAAAAGGAAGAAGCGGAGGGAAGATTCAGAATCCAGCCTTCCTGACTCCAAGTCCAAGGCCATGTTTACTGTAGACGGGGGTGGGGCGGTCTGATTAGACCAGGGCTTGCAGAATCGTAGAATTATGCATTCCGAAGGCTGGAAGGGCTTTTGGCCTTGAGCCCATCCCCTTGTCTGAAGTTTATCACCTACCTCCATTGACACAAGGTCATCTGACATTTCCTTGGATGTCTCCAGGGATGGGGAGCTCACTATCTTTCAAGGGGGAGCAGAGAGCTCTATTCCTACCGTTTCTACCTGCAGGTTTCATAACTGCTCGCTGGGTTAAACAAAGGAGGGCAGGGGAGATGGGCCTGGTGATTGTGGAGCACCGACCATGTGCCAGGCCCTGTGCTGGGTGGCCTCGCCTGGATTATGCCCTTTAGCTCCCCAGGGATGCTGTGGCACACATCTGATTATTCCCCTCAGAGGGGCACCAGGGTAGCTCAGTCAGCTGAGTGTCTGATTCTTGATTTCAGCTCAGGTCACGATCTCATGGTTCCTGAAATTGAGCCCCGTGTCTGGCTCTGTGCCAACAGTGTGGAGCCTGCCTGGGATTCGCTCTCTCCCTCTCTGTCTCCCTCTCTTTCTCTCTCAATATAAATAAATAAACGACTGCTTCTCGCTCTGTCTTCCTGGAGAAGTATGGTCTCCTGGCTCCTTGCTGTTAACTCCTCCGGATGCTTCAGCCCCGGCTCTGCCCCGTGTGGTCCAAGCAGGATGCCGTCTCTATCCCTGTGCCTGGCATGGGTCCTCACACGCTCCTCTCTCCCGGGAACTGCTGGGGCTCCTTCATCCCTTCCCAGCCCCTGTCCCCTCGCTCAGCCTTCCCTGCCGCTCCCCAGTCCCTGCCCCAACATCTGCTGAGGGCTGCCTCTTCCCCACATGTCCTTCACGTGCGCCCCACCTTACCCCCATCATGCACGGAGCAATTTCACTTGGTTACTGCATCCAAGGTGTGCAGTGTCCTGACGTCCTGCACGACATGCGAAGCTCTGAGGTATAGACAGATAAGTGAGGCAGTGTGGCCCGCACCACGGCGCCGGGGAGTGACCTTGCAGGTGTGTCTGCCCCCGTGATGCGGCAGCTGTCCCGGGGCCCGAGCAGGACCCACTGAGGTTGTGTGATGGAATGAAGAGAGGACATGGGCTTGGGTTCAAGCCCTGTGCTTCCTCTAGCTAGCTGTGTGACCCTGGGCGAATTGTGTAACGTCTCTGGGTTGTATCACCTTTAGGCTTAGCTTGACTCCATCCCAGATGGGCATCCCTTTTACATTTTTACTTATATTTATTTATTTATTTATTTGGGGAGAGAGAGGACAGCAGGGGAAGGGCAGAGAGAGAGGGAGAGAGAGAATTCTAAGCAGGCTCCAAACTGTCAGAGCAGAGCCCAAAGTGGGGCTTGATCTCACAAACCATGAGATCGTGACCCAAGTCAAAATCAAGAGTTGGATGCTCAACTGATTGAGCCATGCAGGCGCCTCTGGGCATCCCTTCTAGAAGTTATGTGTTCAACTCTTGATTTCAGCTCAGGTCATGACCTTTCAGTTGGTGAGTTTGAGCCCCACAGTGGGCTCTGCACAGACAGTGAAGAGCCTGCTTGGGATTCTCTTGTTCCCTATCCCTCTGCCCCTCCCCTTCTTGCCCTCTCTATCTCTCTCTGTCTCTATCTTTGTTTCTGTCTCTGTATCTCTCTCAAAACAAATAAATAAACATTTTTTTAAAAAGTTAAAAAAAGTGCCCCCAGGACTCGGGGTTCACCCACATAGCCGATTGTCAGAGAGGCACTTGCCAGGACAGCTGCCCCCTTGGTGCGGCCCAGGGAGTCAGGAGGGAGAAAGGCTCCAGATGTGGGGTAGAGGGCCTGTGGGGGTGCCTCATGCATTGAGACCATGGAGGCTGCAGAGAGACCACAGACCTCTGCCTGCAGCTGCCTCTACCCTGTGGATATTAAAGCAATGACTTAACTTTAATAAGAGTCTGAAGAGTTCTTCTGGAAGCTGTTGCTACCACTCCATCCCTGATTAAAGGAATGAATCAGGGAGCTCCAGCTCCTACTTAGTAAGGCTGGGGACAGGAGCGCTGGGCTGGACTCCAGCATCTGCAGATGGAGCCTGGGCTTTGGGGCCCTGTCCTTCTCCCTATAGATGGAGATGGGCTGGTGGGGGAGGGCCCAGGCTCCTGCCATTAGAGGTTGGGGCCCACCTCTTGCTTCTGCTGCTTCCCAGCTGCGGGACTGGGGGCTGAGAGACGCAGTCTCTCTGAGCCTTGGTTTCTTCTATGAAATAAGCACTAGACTACGTGGCTCAGACTCTTTCTGAGATCATAGCAAAGAAGACATAAGGGACGCTTATGGGGCCGGCGCCCAGCTCACATGCAGGTGGCATGAGAACCCGTGAGCCATTATCTGCGATGTGAGTCTTCTCTCTCTTGCACCTGTTACATGCAGGCCAGGATTCAGACCCTGGGTTTCTGAGTCCAAGTCCAGGCTATTTCTTTCCCTGTCTTGTGGCTCCATCACTCCGGCAGAGCACCCACTCCCTTCCTTCTGTGTCCCTCTTAACCCTCACGATGGGTGGAGAAAGATGTGTGGGCAGGCATTCAGAGCCGGCCCTCCCATTTCACAGCCTGGCAAAGTGGGTCTGGGAAGGCCTGCTGCCTCCCCACTCTCCCTCCGGCCTCCTCTGTCGTTCCTCTGTCTCAAGGAAAGCCCTGGGCGTTCTCTGGTTTCTTAGGGAGACCAGATTCCACTCATGTTCAGGATGGCCCTGTGTGTGCTGAATGTGTGGGTTTGTCTCCTGCGGGCTGGCGGTTCCTGGGGTTCTTGAGCTGGTTTGTCTGCCACAGGCCTGCCCAGGTGGCTTCGTCCCCTCCTTCCTCCCAACCCTCATCTCTGGGAGACGTTTGGTCCAGACCGTCTCGAGCAGAGCCTGTCCCATTACCTCCCCGTGGAAGGAGGTGAAGGATCCAAGTGATATTCTATCGCTCTTCCTGGTACTTTTCCACTGTGCTTCGTCTGAAGCCCGAACTTCTTACTCTGGTTTCCAAGTTCCCCCATGATCAGAGGGCTGGTTATTTGCCTCTCAAGATCTGGGCTTCATTCTTCTTCCAGCCATTCCAGGTCTCAGGATGACTTACCCATGGGGATGTTCTCTGGCTCCCGGAGGGCACTGGCCAGTGGCTGGCAGCAGTGGAGAGCGGAGAGTGGGGACAGGGAAGACATTGGGTGTTGGTCTCTCACTCGGGGCTGTGTGGTCCTAAAGATCTCCACCGTCCTGTGACCTCCCTGCACGCACCTGCATAAAGAGTCCCTTTATCGAAGTGGGCTCACGTGACCCAGTTTGCATGTGCCATCTCGGTTCTGGGCCCGCCTGTCTGATGCACCGCTTGCCCACCTGTCTGACCATCCAGCATGCTCGTCCTTTATAGCTAGGGGTCCCTTCTGACTGACGGTGACTGTGCTGAGCTCGTTAAGTATTTTGAAAGGCACTTCTGACTTCATCTTCCCTCCCTCGCTCCCTCGCTTGGTGCATTCCAGCCACAGTGACCTCCTTTATGTTTCTTGAACAACCCAGGCTTGAACGTGCTTCCCCAGCTACCCTGCCTCCCGGTGTGTTCCGCAGCATCTGCCCGTATCAGTCAGGGGCCCGGGGGAAAGGCAGGGAGGGCATGCTTAACTGGGGATGTGAGGGGTGTGACAAGGATCGGGGAACTCAGGGACCAGCAATCCTGGGAAGATGTTAGCACCCATGAGCCCGGCGGTTATGGAGGAAAGGGTGCTGTCAGAGACTGGAGATTGCCAGAGTGGGTGTCCTAGAAGGACCAGCCCCTGCCAGAACCCGGCAACAAGGCACAGGAGAGCAGAGAAGTCCCCGGACCTCTCTTCCTGCCAGGGCTCTTGTTGTTTGAGCCCAGCCAGAAGCAGGCTGGTCCGGGAGCCTGGGATGCAGGCACAGGGCTCAGCGCCTCAGAGCATGGAGAAGACAGGAGGTGGAGGTGGAGGGGGAGAGAACGGAATCAAAGTCAGGGGAAGAAACAGAAAGCCCAGCAGACCTTTGTGTCACTTTTATTGTGTTTCTATCATTGTCTAAAATAATTTTATTTCTTTGGTTGGCTCATTATTTACTGGCTTTCTCTTCTACAAGACTATCAGCTCTGCAAGGCCAGGAATCTCTCAGCCCGGCCACTGTGGCACCGTTAATGCTGAGCCAGGTGGTGGCACAGGGCAAGTCCTCGAGGACTCTGTTAAATGAAAGAATCGGGAAAGAATGAGAGTCTGCACTTGGCTCGAGGTGCAGCCGCTCTGTTGCTCAGGACTCCCAGGTCGTCCTGGTCCGCCTTGGGTTTAGGCTGAGAGTTTAGGGCAACCCAGGACAGGGAGGGTATGTGCGTGTGTCCTGCCAGATTGGAGCTTGACACTGGCCCTGTGGGCTCCATGGCCATTGTCATGAAGCAGGGATTAGGCCAGGTGGGTGGGGAGGAAGCCCAAAGCTCCACTGTCCATGTCCTAGGTGCTGAAGTGCTGGCCCAGCTTTGGAAGGAGAGTAGAGGGTAGACTCTGGGAATCTCTGGCTTGGTGGGAGGGTCTCAACATGGATGAGGGGACCCTTCTTTGTTTTATTTCTAGCCACAAAGCCAGAGACTAAGAAAAAGAGAGAGAGAAAGAGAGAGGAGAGATAGGGTTGGTTCCTCAGATGAACTACTTCTGTTGTATCTGTGGTCGCCGATGTCCTGGGCAGGCCCTGGGAGCAGTGCTGGGAGAAGCCCCCACAGTGTTGGGTGCTGTCACTCAGTACACCTGGGTGCAGCATTATTTACTGGGCTCCTCCATTTGTTTGCTTAGCAACTATTCAGTGAGTATCTACTATGTTCTATGCCCTAGAGATGACCATGAACAAAGCTCTGACCTGCTCTATCTGTACATTGCCCGCATTTCCAGGGCCCCCTAACAATGGTGTCGCTCACACCCCCTGCCTTCTGACACAGCGATGTGCTTGCTGAAACCTAACCTCACAGAACGGTGGACCCCGCCAGGAGCATCTGCCCACATTAGCAAATTCTGGTAGCTCCACGTGGAAAGGGGACTCTGCATGACTCAGCGAATCCCACCATGGCCATGGCTTGCGTTTCTCAGTGCACGCTCCCATGGCCCTTATGCTGTCACTCCGGGCGTCCTCCCAGATGCAGCCTTCACACTACCGCTGGACCTTTGCTGCACGTATCTCCCGGGACCTGGATCACGCGCATGCTTTACAATATGGAGCCCATCCGGTGGGAGTCACTTGGTTCACTTCTACCTGAATCTCCCAGTTGCTGGGAGCAGTGGAAGGGGACAGGGTGAAGGGCAGACGCTGGATTGGAAGAGGCACAAGCCAAATGTTCTTGGAGCAGGAAGAGGCTTTAAAGATGGTGGCAGCTCTCTGCAAACGATGAATGAAATGCAGAGCATATGCTGTGAGTGGTCGTGGGCAGGAGCTTGGCTTGGCTTCCCAGTCTCTCCGAGCAAAGCTGTTTGCTGAGGCTCCATGTGCTCAATCCCCTCCATACTGGGAGCCCTCTGAGGGTGGCCTCCGGCACCCTTGACAGACCATGGCAAGCACAGCTTTTTCTTCTGCTGGTGTCTTCCCAAGAGGAGGTGCTGGGTACCCATCCCCGCTGGCAGACTCTTTCTGCCTCAGCTGGTCCCCTGAAGTCCAAACAGGAGGAATAAGAGTCATAAGGAATTGAGATCATCACGCCCAAGCTGGACAGTTCCCAGATGGGGAAGGTGAGCCTGGTGTGGGAGGGGACCTCCTTCAAGGTCACACGGGGTGTGAGCAGCGCAGCTAGGGCTGGGCTCTGTCTCTTCACCTCCAGTCCCAGTTCATAATGACACCTAGGAGTGAAGGGCTTTGTTTCTTCTGGGTGGCTCCCACATCTCTATTGCTAATTGCATGGTTCGGGGCAAGCCCCATCACTTCTCTGAGCCTCTGTTTCCTCATCTGTAAAATGGAGACAGGTGTACTAACCTGATAGAGTTCTGTACACAATGAGCTGGGCCTTGGGGCTTGGCCCACTGAAGACACACAAACTGATTTTTCTCCATCCTTGAGCTCTCAGCAGAGCTCCAACCTAACATAAAGATGCTAAGGAGGACAAGTCATACACTGTTGAGCCTGTATGTCCCATTAATGAGGCTGCCATACTCCAAAGCACCTGGGGGGGATCCCCAGAGTCCTCTTTGTCTGCCCAGAGACCCCAGTGTCCCCAGTGTCCTACAGCCCAGCAGGCACCTTCCTTGTCTCTTCCATCTGTCTTCTCCTCTCCACTCCCTACCCAACTACCTCTGGCCTACCTCTTAGTCTCTATATTAGTCAAGATTTTTAAACTTATTTTTACTTGTAAAAAAGTTTATTTATTTATTCCGAGAGAGTGAGTGCACACATGCATATGAGCTGGGGAGGGGCAGAGAGAGAAAGAGGGAGAGAGAATCCCAAGTAGGCTCTGCACTGTCAGTGCAGAGCCTGACACAGGGCTCAGTCGCACGAGCCGTGAGATCATGTCCTGAGCCAAAACCAAGACTTGGACACCTAACCAACTGAGCCACACAGGCACCCCAAGATTTAAAAAAAAATTTAAGTCATAAAACTGCAGTTCAAATGAGCTTACTCATAAAAAACAATTTATTGGTTCATGACAAGACCCTTCTCATGGTTGCTCTGGCCAAAGCTCCTGGCACCATCCTTGACTCCTGTCTTTCCTCTCTTACTCCACATCCCACCCATTAGCAAACCCTGTTGGCACCATCTTCAGGATACACCTGGAGTCCTGGCTCTGGGCCTGGCCTCCATTGCTGCTTCCCTAGTCCCAGCCATGCCCATCTCTCACCCGGACCATTGCAGTAGCCTGTTAACCGCTCTCCCTGCTCCAGCCCTCCGTGCTCTGGCCCTCGCCCTCTGTGGTTGATCTCTGCACAGCCTGTAACTGTCCTGTCAGAGCTAAAAGCAGATCACGTCCCTGCTCATCCCATGACCCTCGAAGGGCTCTCCATTTCCCTTACCTCCTTCACTGACCCTCCCTCCCATGTCCAGGGACATGCCAAGCAATAGCAGCCTCAGGACGTCTGTAGTCGCTCCTACGCCACAGTACCAGTGTGGCTTTAAGTACTGGTGTGGCTCTTCGAGCCCCTGCTCAAATATCACCTTCTGAAAGAGGATTCCTGAAAGTCACATCCAAACCTAGCACACCCTGCTCTGGGTTTCTTGCCTCGTTCAGCACCGTGTGATAGATGTTAGTTTGTTTTATGTGTTTCTCCACTAGAGTGAGTCCTGCGTGAAGGCTGGCATGCTGTCTGTGCCTGACGCAGTATGTACTCAGTAAAACCATTCTGAATGAGTTGATGAATAGATGCAAGGTAACCGCCAGGTGCTGGGGACTGTAAGAGTAAACAAAGGAGAAAGGCTCAGACCTTTAGAGCTCCATATCCCATGAAGGTAATGCACAGTAACTGTAACAAAATGATCTAATTATTATTGAGAAATGTACTCCGAGGGGACAGCACAGGCTGATAAGACAAGGAACTAACCAAGGGCTCTGAAGCAAAGGAGGGAGTGTGGGGAGAAGGTATATCTGGGAGGGTTTCCTTGAGGAGGTGATCATTTGGATAAGACCTGAAGGATGGGGAGTTGTCTCTGTGAACAGTGATGGGAAAAGCTTCCAATGGGGTGGGGAGCACCTGGGTGGCTCAGTTGGTTAAGCATTGACTCAGGTCATGATCTCACGGTTTGTGGGTTCGAGCCCCGTGTCGGGCTCTGTGCTGACAGCCCAGAGCCTGGAGCCTGCTTCAGGTTCTGTGTCTCTCTCTCTCTCTGTCCTTCCCTTGCTCATGTTCTGTTTCTGTCTCAATAATAAATAAACAAAAAAATTTAGAAAAGCATTCCAGTGTGAAAGAAGAAAATGTTCAAAGTCTCTGGGAAAAGATTCAGTGCTTTTATAGAGTAATAGGAAGGCAGGGGCCAGAGCACAGAAGACGGGGAGGTGGTTGGAGGGAGAAGAGGCTCAGGATGGGAGCAAGGCTGCGAGCTCCTGCTTCCGTCCTGACCCATTAGTTGGCAATGCAAAGAGCACTGGACAAGGAGCCCGGCGGACCTGGAGCCTAACCCTCACTTGCTGTTCATTCTTGAACAAGTCCCATCGCTTCTTTGAGCCCATCTGTTCCTCATCTGGTGATATAGGTACAAATGATAATACCATTGCCCCCTCGCCACCCCACCCCCCGGAACTGGGTCTGGGGGCTAGACGCCTGCTTCTGGAGGCCGCCACTGCTGCTGCACATGGAGACATTCAGAACTTAGGAAATGTCCTCTCCTGGACACCTTCCAGGTGTCCCCAGCCACCTGGATTCGTTCTCATGCTCCACTCCTCAGGAAGCCAGGGAGCGGCGTGGCACTCGGTCCCTTCCCTGCGTCGCCCAGAGACCCTGCTTCGGCCACGGATTGTGTCTCCTGCCGAAAGCGCGATGCTTCCAGCGAAACGCGAAGCTCGCCTCTTGGAGGCTCGCTCGTAAAGGATGGTGACGACAGGCTGGCGGCGATAGGTCATGTTGATATTTTCACATTAGTTTTCTATTCTTATTACATTTTGATGGATGGAGAGAGTGGGGATTTTATCGTAATCTCATTCCTGTCTTAAACTGCTAATTCATGCCTGAGTTCCCTCTTCCATTTTGTTTCTACAGATTCAGCCAAGTGCTGATAGGATGAAGATTTAATATGCAGCCACAAGACGAGGCGCGGCACGCCGGCGGGAAAGCGTTAGCTGGGGAGCAGTGTGTTTGAGAGTACAGTCTAATCAAGTCATTTTGTTACGGAAGTGCCTCGGGAGCCCGGGAGGCTGGTCTCCCTGTATAGATTAGCAATAACTACAAAACACCAAAGCAGTGTCTTATGTGCAGAGGGTGCTTTTCATTTTTTGTTTGGTTTGGTTTGGTCTTGACTCCTTCCAGCAGCCCTGTGTGTGCGGGAGGGTGTTCTTATCCCCATTTTATAGATGGAGAAACTGAGACTAGAGGAGAGAAGTGACATTGACTCAGCGCCTCTCTAAGTAGAATGTAGAGATGCGATGCCGGGAGTCCCCGGGGAAAGCCTGCATTTCTTTCCTTTTTTTTTTTTTTTCCAAGTGTATTTATTTATTTTGAGAGAGGCACTACAAGTGGGGGAGGGGCAGAGAGAGAAGGAAACAGAGAATTCCAAGCAGGGGCCCCGATGTGGGGCTCGAACTCATGCACCGTGAAATCATGACTTGAGCCCAAGTTGGACGCTTAACTGGCTGAGCCACCCAGGCGCCCCCAGAGTCTGAATTTCCAACAAGCTCCCAGGAGGATGGACACTTCATCTGGTGACATCTGTGTAGTGCACGTGCCGTTATGGGCCTTTTCACGTGTTCTGTGGCTTCTTTACAACCCCCTCCCCCTGACAATATGCTTTGGTGGCTAAAACCTCCTACTCACTCCTTCTCCAGGATCCCAAGGTACTTACAGGGTCTCCCTCCCCAAGGGTGTCTGGCATACCTCCTTTGGTCTCGCCCACAGATGCCCCCTGTCTTCGCCTTTCCCATTCTCCTGGTTTGAGCCACTGGGTGCCTCACATCAACCCCACTGAGAAACCCTCACGGCCTCCGACTCTCCTGCTGCTCCTCTGCTCTCAGCAGGGCCTCCTGCCAAACCCTCAACATCTGGGGCTAGGTGGGCCAGATCCCCCTGGATGCAGTGGGCCAGGGAGCGTGTGATGGGAGGAAGCAGCCCTTCAAGTCAAGGACCAAAACAGAGGCACAGATGCAGGAATCCTGGGGCGGGAAGGACCCTCTGTACCCACAGCCCTCTGCATTTACGAAATGCCTCTGCAGCCGTGCACCCCAAATCCCCATCCCCATCTCCAGGGGCTCCTCTAGGAACCCGTAGGAAACGGTGCCTCTGAGACTTTCCATGACCTTGCCCAAGGTCACGAGCTACTCTGGGCAGAGCCTTAACTCCAAATCAGGCCTTCTGCCCCCTGCCGTCCAGCACTGTCTGCAAAGACCATCAAGGTAGCCTTGCAGTCTGTCGGGGCAGCAATTTCTGGCCGTGTTTACACCTCTTCCCACATTCCAGTAGTGGAAGTCACTCTGCAAAGCCCACTCCGGCTGCTGCTCCCAGGGCTGCAGCTCACGGTGTGCGCTCCGTCAATGTTAGCCGAGGCCGCGGCCACCTGATGCGAGGCATGGTTTCTGGGCCAGGGTCCCCAGCTCTCCCTGTTTCTCCCTGCCGTCTGCACTGCTTCTCACTCCCTTTCAATCCCTTTCTCTCTCCTGCTGCTTTCTCTCTTTCTCTCTCCTTGTCTCTCTCTCTCTCGTTTCGTAGAATAAAAATGACTGGACTTGGCATTATCTGCTGGTTTCCATGGCAATAAAATCTGTTTCCGATAATGGTCCTTCCCTGGCTGTGGTTAGTTTTGGTAATTTTAGCGACACTGTTGCACAGGCCACCTGCATTTCAATACCACGCAAGCTGGATGCGACTGCCGCTTTCAGGTTGAATAGAAATAAGGGAAAATGCTTGCTCTAAAATTTCTAGGCTGGATTAATGCTCAGAGAAGAAAAGGAAAGTTACGTAAATGCTGCAGCCTTGAACGTTCGAGTAGCTGAAGACTTGAGCGTGATCACTTTACTCTCTCGTTTCAGACCCTCAGCACACCATGACCTCGGGGCTCACACCGGGCTCTCCAGTGGCCTCGGGGCCTTCAGGAACCTGGCTTCCAATGGTCCGTTCTGTCTTGTCTCCAGGCTTCTCATTCTCTAAGGCCCATTTTTTACCCTCGAGTCTTTGAAGGTTCTGTTACATCTGCCTACAATGTCTATCCTATGACTGCCTGGTGAGCTCCTAGTCGGACTTCGAGAATCCATTCATGCATGCCCACATCCCTTCCTCAAGATGTTTCTTTTTGATGCCTTTCTGAACTGGTAAATTTTTCTACTAGGCTAACATATCCCACCATATTGGCATTTTTGTTTACCTGCCTTTCTTGTCCATGTCCTCGTGAGCTCGTCGAGAATACGGGTGACGTTTGGCTTCTCCTGTGTGGCTCCAGGACTTGGGACCTGGCATGTTCTCAGTGAATAAGAAATGTATACAGCAACAGCTTCCGCTCACCGTTCGTTCGCTCTATGCGCCAGGCACTTGGCTAAACACCAAGTTGTGTGCAATATTTCACTGCTCCTCACCCTCGGAGGTGGGTACATCGTTTCCCTCATTTTAAAGATGAAGAAACCGAGGCTCAAAAGGGT
>PJEM01019732.1:0-15159 GCA_004023845.1 Helogale parvula
GGAGGGGGCTTCTTTCTCTCGCCTTCGCCTCGGCACTGAAAGAGGGGAAGACAAAAATCTGGCGAGCGAGCTGCCGGGGCCGAGACTGGCCACTTCAAACAGCCCTTCAAACAAAAGGAGACGATGAAAAGAAAGCCCCACCTGTCTCCAGTGTTTGCTAAAATAATAATAAATAGATTTCGTTTAATAAATAATTACAAGAGATTGTAAAGTGGAGTGCTTTGGAAAACATCTACCGCGGGAGTCCTGCAGCCAGCCGTCACCTGCTCCCAAGGCGGACAACTTTATTGTTAAGCCACCCCCCAACTAGTTTGCCTCTGATAAACTCTCCCTCGTTTTCACAATGACTGTTTACTCATAGTTAGCACAATATTACCTTTGCCGTGATAAACCCAGAGGGGGGAGACCTGGCCCCTGGCCCCTGGGCACACCTGTCCCAGAAGCTGACACATGGATTTGGCACCGAGCAGGCCTCCCCCCGGGGGCCCTGCCTCCGTGTACATTGGCCCAATTGCCACCCATTTATAACAGGTTGGCTGCAAGGCCTATCTCGGTCCTATTTGTCTTCTTTTATTGAAAGCATATGGTCTCCAGGGGCTCACCAGCCCCATATTTCATCTGCCGGGAGCTGGGGCGCTTCCGCAGGCTGGTGCTGCCCGGCGCGCAGCTCCCCACTCAACGGCTGCCGCGCCAGCTGAGGGCACGGCGGAGTGGGGTGGGGAGAGATAAGGCGGGCTCCTCATTCGCTTTGGGAGAGAAACTAGTCCCGCAGAGACCCCCCTCCCCGGGCGCAGAGACCTTGTGCGCTCTTGAGTGGGTGGCTGGTTCTTTTTCTTGGGTAGGTGAGAGGGCGCCATATGCCACCCCCCAGGGCGTAGGAGGGAACTCCAGCCCAGGGAGTCCTCGAACAAAGGGAAGAGAGGGCCGGGGACCTCAGGAGCGCCCGAGGTCTTTATTTCCAGATCCCCCTCCCTGCCCAGGGACACCTCCCCCCGGATGTCCGTAGCTCTGCGCGCAGCGCCTGGAAACAAAGTGTCCACATTATAGCAGCCGCCAACCGAGACAGTGAATGCGTGAAAAGGTGCATTGCTCACCAAGACACCTGTTGAAGCGGCGCCTCTTCTCAGCGCCTCTCAGTTCTGCCCTCGGTCAGCAGCGAGTGGGGGGTGGGAGGAGGGAGAGATACTGTGATTTGTGGCGACATATGTTGAGCAGATTGGTGTGTACTCTTCACAGGGACACACGCACCCTCGCTCCCATACACACCCCGCGAGAAAGAGCAGCTGCTCTCCTCACCTTCCCCCGACATAATACCTGGGCCGGGCGCTTTGGCGTCGTCTTTTGAGACTCCAGCTCTCCCCCACCCTCTCTGCCTTCCGCCCCCACCTGCCGTCCCAATCTTGGCAGCTTCGCTGTAGGACGTTATTGTCAAATTTAACAGATGCACGTTTGTTCCCAGCGCCTGGTCTCAAACACACACGCACGCAAGCATCCACAGAAAACGCGAGCGATGACACAGATGCGGAGCGCAAGATGTCCATATGCCCGGCTCCGCGTCCGCCCAGGCTGGGGAAACAAACAAGACCGTGCGATTTTCTCTCCCCAGCCCAGAATAAACGGAAACAGCCGCGGGCGGGCGGGGAGGCCACCTCCAGGCGCCTCTAACTTCGCGCTTGCCCTTTGGCACGAAGGCGCACGGCACCTCTCCGCGCAGCTCTAGGGCTTGGAGAGCGCACGGCTGTGGAGGCAGGGCGCAGACCATGAGGCGGCGGGAAAGGGGCCCCTGGCAGGAGCAGAAAGGGCCAGTAGCTCCAGAGGTGTCGGTAGGGCACTGCTTGACCTCCCTGGTTCTTGTTTGACTTCTGGACTTCTCTGAGTGGTGAGGATGCTCCATTCTTCCCGCAATTTCCAGGAGTGGACATCCGCCTGAGGCGCACTAAGGGCAGGCCGGTACCCCTGGAGGAGTCCGTTTGACATTCTTCTGCTCACTTATCTCCTTGTCCCTTGCCAGTTAACCCAGCTGGGCTTTTCGAACAGAACGTGAGGAGAAGGGCACTGGGTGGGGGCCTGGCTCTGCTGCTGTCCTTGTGCTGCCCTGAGAAAAGTTATTTCACCTGGGCCCCCTTCCTGTCCATTAAAGGGGAAAAAACTGCAAAGTAAATACATTGTCATTTTCTTTTCAGGTTTTGCAAAATTTGGAAACCTTGGATATCACCAAGTCTTAGGGCAGGAGAGGAGGAAACCCAGAGAGAGGGCAGTCCCCTCCTCCAATACCTACACTCCGTTTGCCAGATCAGAGTTTCTGGCCAATGGGTCTTTTACCAATAGTTGAGGAGCTGGTGGCAGTGATGGTAGTGGGGAAAGACAGGCACTGAGGGGTGTAGGAAGCGATCCTCTGTCCCCTCCTTCTTTCAACTCCTGGAGCACAGGCAACCTTTGGGCCACTGTGACACTCAGTGACGGCATGCCTACTGATACCAGGCTTTCAGCCTGGCATGTCTTCCAGGGCTGAGGTGGCGTTGGGAAGCTGAGTGGTGGGCATGTGACTCTTAAGCCTCTTCCTCTTTCCAGGCCCAATTTTGGTGAAAAACATGCTCCTCCTACCCTCCGTGTGACTTTGGATGAGCTTTGCTCCTTCCCTCATCCTTGTACAAATTGTTGTTTTCCCTATTTTTTGTTTTTGATGGAACGTGGTTCTGACATTTCTGAGATCCACTGGCCCAGGGCAGGGGACACTTTTCTTTGGGAGAAGTCTCCTCTGTACAAATCGGAGGAGCCCTCTGCCTGGCGGTGCCTCTGTTCCCTAGCCCTGGAGCCCTCTTCCCACCCAGTCCTGGTGCCACGGGGAACCTGCCCTGGCAACAGCAGTAAGAACCAAAGGCTGTCAGAATTGCTGTGAGTTAGGGGTGATAGCAGGAGAAATCTATCCTCCTCATGTTTTTTTGGTCACCTTGGATAAAATACTCACCCCACCTCCACTTAGCAGTTTGGGAAGGCAGGAAGGGGACAAAGGTGGAAGGTGGGGAGGGTCAAGAATTAATTCTAGACTAAGTCAGTGGAGAAGCAATAGAATGTCATGCAGTGTTTTTTCCCCACACAGTATTTAGTAACTGTTTTTTTTTAATTATTTATTTTTGAGAGAGAGAGAGAGACAGAGAGAGAGAGAGAGAACGTGCAAACAGAGGAGGGGCCAAGAGAGAGGGAGACACAGAATCTGAAGCAGTCTCTAGGTGCTGAGAGCTCTGAGCTGTCAGCACAGAGCCGAGTGCAGGACTCGAACTCATGAACCGTGAGATCATGACCTGAGCCAAAGTCGGATGCTTAACCAACTGAGTCACCCAGGTGCCCCAGTAACTTTAATATCCATATAGAACTTTGAAGGAGACAATCACCCTCTCACATCACTGGCAGGGGCAGGGGTAGAGGGGTGGTGTGGAAGGATTTTCTTTGTTCCCAATTTACTCCAGCATTCTGAGACTCAAAGTCACAGGGCTGAGTATTGGAACTCCTCTTTCCCTGTGTCCACTCCAGCTAGTTGGCAGAACATCTTCTTTTTGTCACCTTCCTGGCCCCCTACCCACTGCCCACGCTCCAGGAACCCTTTGGAGGTGAGCAGGTCTGTCAGAGTTTTGGGGGTCCAGGAGCTGAAGGATTTGGGAGCAATAAACAATGGAGACTGTCTCCCTCTCTCTCATTTTTCTCTTCCTGTGGCTTCCACAAGCTTCTCCTAGCTCCCCAGCAATGCTATTGAGGCAGGGCCAGATTTATAGGGTATTGAGGGTGAGTACCTTCTTAAATTTGGTGCCCAAGGCACCCCAACTGCCTCACTCCAGCCCCAGCTCTGCTCTGAAGGTAATGAGCTTCCTATTCCCCCTCGCTTAGACCTTAAGACCAGGTGGTCCTAATTTTTTTTTTGGTTCTGTGGCATTATTAGAATACTCTTTTAGGCACACCCTTGAAAAATATAATGATATGTTATTATATGTAATAATATGTTAATATAGCTATTCATTATTCTTCACATATTATATGCAATATAAAACATATGCAAAATAGGATTTGTTATAAATTATAGATGTCCTTCTGTACCAGGCAGCAAAACTAGTGGAGAAGGAAATGTGATTTTGAGCCAGACACCCTGGGTTCCAATTTGGACTTTTGCACCTTATAGCTATGGAACCTTGGCCTATTGACACAGACTCCCTGGAGCATCTCCATTTTCTCACTTATAAAGTAAGGATAATAATGGAATATCTGCCTCACGGGGCTTAAATGATTCTAATTCATGTAAAGCGATCACCATCAACGTGTAGTTGGTGCTCAATCATTTATGAACAAAATCATTGATGATATCAACATTGTAAAACATACCTCCAAATAAATTTGCACCCAGGAAATGAACATAAAATGTAACTAAAAGTTCTAATATGTGACTCTTGTGCTCTCCTCTCCAGGCAACCTGATTTGAGTCTGGCCGTCTTAAGTAACTGCTGTGACAGTATCATCAACAATTAGGACATAGGTTTATATTTGTTCAACACATTCTCACCCATTAATACTTCTCATCAAACCAGTGAGGCAGCATGGTCAGAGATTAGTGTCCCATTTTACATAGGAAGAAACTGAGGCTTTAGAGAGCTGATGTGACTCACCCAAGGACACCCAGTTTGTATGGGTCAGTGGGAATAAGAATCTAGGTCTTCTGACCCCAAGTCTATGCCTCATCCACCTTATTTCTCTGTTATATTGTGGCTCCTACAACTTGTGAACTGGTTGTAAAACCCATCCAATTAGACTCTTGTTGAACAACTAGCAAAAAAGGGGATTTGGACTGATGAGTGAAGCCAGCTGGGGGTGTGTGCATCTGGCTAATTTACTCTGGCCCACCAGAAACTGTAGCGGGCTTGGAGACAACCTGGCATGTAACCTTACTTGATGGGTGGGGTCCGCTTTGTAGAGGCAAGTGTGGAAGACGGCACTTTTATTCGTAGCTTCAAGTCTGCACAGGAAACTACAAATCAAATTCCTGTCAATGCATTTGCCCAGATACCAAGATGGCCCGGGGTCAATTGGGCACACCTTACCTCTGTCTCATAAATGTTTATGAAGGGTCATTATGGGAAGGTGGTGACCAGCTGTTCCCCACAGTCACAGAGATTAGACTGTGGGAAGTGGTTTGAATTGAAAATGCAGGGATTTAGGCTATTTAGGATTTAGGATGACTGTTCAGCTGTATAGAACACACTTGGGGAGTCACCTGCCCCAGAAGCCCTTCAGGATCATGGGTAGAATTCATTGCTCCAGTTCTTAACCTGAGTGAACTGAAATGAACACCAGTCCCCTTCTAAAGAATTATAGCACAGTAGCATAAACTCAAGTCATGCTAGGTGTTATGAGAAACACCAAGAACCAGGGGTTAGGGCATGAAGTCCCCACTGAGTTAACAAGTGATTGCCAACTGAGATCCAGAAAGGAAATGTGTCTTGTCTAAGGCTGTGCTGCAAGGGTGGCCAAGTCAGAGGAACACAAGTCTCTTTCCATTAGTCCATGACCAAGCCCCAGAGCCCTTGCTCTGAGTTGCTGTCATTTGGTCCCCATCATTCTTTGCCTAGTATGTGGAGGTCCTTTGTCCCATGTGTCCTTCAAAAGAAGATGAAGTCCTTCAGATCACCAGCTGCATCATGTTGAGAATTTTGCAGGGATATTGTAAATGGTGGGTCTCTGGTAGAGATTGGTTTAATGGTCCCAGGAAGGTGAAGGTTATGTAAAACCTGGGTCTCTGGGCAGCCAGAAGGAGGTTGGCAAGATTTGGAGTAAGTGGAAGGGGCTGATCAGACCCATATGCTGTAAACTCTGATGCAGGTGATAGAGCCAAGACCATGGTGGTAATGGAAGCAGAGAAGGGGAGGCACATCCTTCCCTTTGAGGGCACAACCTGGAAGTCGCATACATCAGCACGTTGGCATGTAAGCACCACATGGCTTTATGTAACTGCAAGGGGGGCTGGCAAACGGAGTCTGAAGTCCGATGGCTATATGCCCAGCGATCAATTGGAAAAATCTATTATCTATGGTCTTTATCATGCTTAGTTATTAGAAAATAGAAACTTTTCCTACTTGGACTCCAGTGTAGTGTCCATCCCCACCCCTGTCACTCCAGTTTAGGGGGTGCATTGTGAACCCCCAAAGATGGTAAGCAACATGCTCTGTGAGTGTACATCTTTCTGAGGAGAAGATTCAGTTTCATTGGGTCATCTAAGGGGTTCATGGCGCCCTCCCCCAAATACTGAGAATTAGTGATTTGAAGGTTGCTGAGCAAATTTGAGCAAGTCATATAATCTTTCTGTTTTTTTCCTGAGAATTCTTTTCTATAGAGATGTGTAGAGGCTTTGAGTTAATGTAGAATTTTGGGTAAGAGTTGTGACAAAACACGATGAAGGCCTTTCAGCCATTTAGCATGTATTTCCCGAGGTCTGAAGTGGGCTGAGCACCATAGTCAGCACTGGGATTAAATCCAGTTCTTGCCTCCAGAGTTCAGAGTCTAGTGGTGAGACAGGTACAGTGGTGTTTACAGAGATTACAGAACCCTCTGAGCCTGCTGTTCCAGGCCCCCTGACAGCCTAGGAGTCTGTACATGTAACACATCCCTCAGGTGTTTTTGATCCGAAGCCAGCGTTGGGACCAGACCATGGATGCCTGTCTTACTAGCTTTGGATGAGGTCCCTACAGGCCAAGATGCAGGAACCAAGTCTGGCAGGATGAGTGCTGGGTTCTGGGTTCTAACTCCCGCTCTGTGGAGCTGTAGACGGCTTCTTTCATTAGGTGGCAATTATCACCCACTCATCCATGAAAAAGCGTGTAGGGAGTGATCAAGGTGCAGACTCTGGAGTCAGCGAGGTAGATCCAAATCCAGGCCATGAATGGATCTTATGGTCTTAGTGATATTGGACAGGGTGTTTAATTTCTCTGGCCTTGATTCTTTTATCTATAAAATGGAGGCAGTAATAGTACTCACCTGTAGGGCTGTTATGGGATTAAATGAGCTGGTAGATGTCTAGTACTTAGAATAGTGCCCAGCTCATGGCAAAGGCGATGCTTTGTTGAAGGTTACTGTGTACTGGCCACAGGGTCATTGATAGGGATGTGTAGGAGAGAAAAACCATCATAGTCTCCTAAGGCACTTACATCTAGTCTAATTGGAGAGGAAGATGTTAACAAAGCATTCATAAGAATAGATGACAACAGAACCTGGGGACAGCTATGAGTGACAAGCCTGAGAGCACAATGAATGCTTGGGGTCAGGGAAGGGGTTCTAGAGACCGGACCAACATACAGAAAGGCCTGAAACATAAGAAGCGTGGAACATTTTGATAAAGTGAAAGGCCTGTGGCGGGAGCTCCGAGAAGGAGGGAGAGCGGTTTAGGATGAAGTTGGAGGGGTGACAGGGCTCTATGTGATAGGGCTGGGCTGGGCTCTGCAGAGCTCTGTGGAGATTTATCTTGAACAATAGGAAGTCACAGATGGGTTTTGAACATGTTCCTAATGTACATTTATGAGAAGATCATTGTGTATGTAAAGAAAGAATTGGCATAAACAGAGGGGAAATGAAGAGGCTTGTCTGGTTGAAAAAGGATGGGGCTTGGCATGGAACAGTGCAAATGAGTGGATTTAGGGCAAATTACTGGAAAGAAATGAATGGATTTAGCTGAGAGAGGGAGAGTGGGCAGAGTCCGGCAATGGATCAAGTGCAGGCATTAGGGAAGGAATGATAGAAATGATGGTGACACCTGTCAGTGAGATGAAGATTGCCAGAAGACATGCTGTGTTTGGTGTCTTCGAGACGTCCAAGTGAGAATGTGGAGTGGACTATTGGCTACACAGGTCTTGGTGGAGATCTGGACTGGAGATATGTATTTGTGTGTGTGTGTTTTCTTTTTTCAAGTTTTTATTTAAATTCCAGTTAGTTAACATACAGTGTAATACTAGTTTCAGGTGTAGTTTAATGATTGATCACTTACATGCGACACCCAGTGCTCATCACAGCAGGTGCCCTCCTTCATACCCACCACCCATTTAACCCATCTCCCTGCCCATCTCCCCTCCAGCAGCCTTTAGTGTGTTCTCTATAGTTAAGAGTCTGTTTTCTGGTTTGCTTCTTTCTCCCCCTCCCCATGTCCATCTGTTTGTTTCTCAAATTTCACCTGTAAGTGAAATTATATGGTATTTGTCTTTGGGGATGTATAGCCAGAGTTTGAGTGAGATGAGATTAGTTTAGGGAATGAACAAGAAAGAAGAAGAGGAGAGTCAGGGACTGAACCTCAGGAACTCCAATTTTTATTAAAAAAATTTTTTTTACATTTATTTATTTTTGCGATTCACAGAGAGACACAGCAGAAGTAAGGGAGGGGCAGAGAGAGAATGAGACACAGAATCCGAAGCAGGCTCCAGGCTCTGAGCTGTCAGCACAGAGCCAGACACGGGGCTCAAACCCATGAACCATGAGATCATGACTTCAGCTGAAGTCAGACACTCAACCAACTGAGCCACCCAGGCCACCCAGGAACTCCAATTTTTAAAGGCAGAAAGAAGGAGGAGGCGCTAAGGTGATTGAGGGGGAGTGGCCAGAGACGGATGGGGGAACACCAGGAGGTGTGCTATTCTGAAGGCCAAAGGAACGATCTCTCAATTCTGCTGGAGTAGGACATCGTGTGTGAAGCGGGTTGATAGAGAGAGTTGGATGTTTTATATAGATACAAGAAAGCAGTGTCATTACTAAGGTAGCGTGTGGGTGAAAGTGGTCTATGAACAGCAGAGGGCTCTGCAAATGAGACTTAGATTTTACTCCCCACTGGAGTGAGTGGTTGGTGAGAAATCAAAGTGCAGGGCAGAGAAACTTTATGGAATTCATCAGTGATTTTATTTTTCAGCTTTCCCTGATGGTCCATATCTTATACCTCAGCCATGCTGCAAGGACATTAGCTGCTGGCTTAGAGCCTTGGAAGGGCCACTGAAGACACTGCAAAATCAACAAGGATGGGACACCATCCTCTGGACCATTGTATACATACTAAAATCAACACTGTATATGGTGCTGTGTTTTCAGTAGGATAGAATCCAGGAATTGAGAGAGAGGAAGCAAAAGTAGCTCCATTTTCTATCACTCTCAGTGACCCACTTGAGGAATTTAGCCTTCTGTCTCTATCATGTTGGGTTTGGAGACCCTATGAGCCCAAAGGAACCCAGAGTCCAGAAAGACTCTTATGCCAGAATGGCTGGTTGGGTGATCTCAATATCAGGCAAGCTGGAGGGGGCATGGTGTGGGGTGCGGCTAGGTTGCCAAGTTTGTCAGACTTAGGTATGCTTGGTGACTCAACAGTTTACTGAGTGAAGAGAGATTATAGGATGAGGACGAGAATCCAGACTTGCAGCAGGAGGCCCTCCAGGGTTGAGATAGCAAGAGGATGCAGCTGGACCACCACGGACTGCCCTGGCTGTGATGGGCCAAGCCCTCCCTCTTCCGCCCATAGATATGGGAGATTTCCCAGCAGGCAACAGTGTCTCTGGACGCTGTTCCTGTCTTCCCTTCCATCTCCTCCTTGCCTTTCCCTGGCTCTGCTCTGAGTTGCAGGGAACTAATTCCCATGGGCTGTTTCTGGGGCTCTCAGGAGAACAGTTTCTGCCTGGGATCAGCCAGTGGGACACACTGGTGGGAGATGAAAGGTGGGAGGAAGAGAAATTAATCTATTTCTCACCTTTCTCGTCTATGTAAGATGGCATCTCCAGCAGCAAATTTACCAGTTAAGTGTTTTAACATCTCTTCCATGGCTCTAGTTCCACCTCCACGCATAATGTCATTGGTGGCCTTAAACAGCTAGAAATCCTCTTCTGTGCCTAGTTCACTTAGAGTTTAAATCATGAGTGAGTGTTGAATTTTGTTAAAGGCTTGTGCATCTATCGAGATGACTGTGTAATTTTCCTCCTTTCTTCTTTAATGTGGTGAATTATATGGATAGATGTTTAAGTGTTAAACCAACTCTGCACTGTTGGGAGAAGCTCCACTTAATCGTGATGTATTGGCCTTTTTATATTGCTGTAAAACCGATTTGCTAGTGTCTTGTTAAAGACTTTTTATGTCTATGGTCAGGAAGGATATTGGTCTGTAATTTTCTTGTGTAGTCTTTGTCAGGTTTTATCAGAATCTTTCTGGTCACATAAAATGAACGGGAAGGCTGGGTCAGTTATCAATGTATTGCTCCTCAACTCCAAAGCCCTTCTTGGCCTGCTCTGTGATCAAGGAGATGGTGGTGTATTTCCCTTTATTAGATGGCACCACGTTAAGCCTTGTCAGTAGAGGGTGCTGGAGGGACACTGGAGGAGTAAAGGATTTTCTTTTTCTACCCAGTGAGCTTTCTCTAGTGCTAATCTAGATCAGCATGGGGGCTCCTCCAGCCCCCTGGTCCTGCAGCACACGGCAGCCAGCAGCTCTCCTGGGTAGGGGGCACTACAGTGCTGCTGGCACCGCCCCATGAGTGGCACCCCAGCAAATACGTGGCAGGTCCTAAGGCACCCACCTCGCTGTGGAGGACTTCCCTCTCTCTCAGAGGGCACGTCTCCATCAGGTCATACTGGCGTGGCACCTCGGGCATCTCAGTCATCTCTCCGCCATCCAGTGAGTCATGTCATGTCCTCCTCAGTGAGGTCTGGATCTCAACCCAGGGAAGAGTATCTTTATGATCACTCTAGATGAGCTCCTAGCGTTAGTGGCTACTCCTTATATTTGCTACTCCTCTATTCTTTAAGCCTCCTGTTGACTCTTACTAAACAATTCCCTTTTTCCCCCCGATCTCTTGTTCATACTTCTGTATTTTAAGCTTCAAATTACCATTACTGTGCAGTTTCTGTCTCCTGATTGGACTCTGAATGATACAGAAATGCTTCTTCCTCTTTTATTTTCTGAAGGGAGGGTTTAAGATTGATACTATTTCATTTCTTCTTCTTTTTTTTTTTTTTTAGTTTTATTTGCATCTACTTTTGAGAAAGAGAGAGAGAGTGCATGAGCAGGGAAGGGGCAGAGAGAGAGGGGGGACAGAGAATCCGAAGCAGGCTATATGCTGACAGCAGAGAGCCCGATGGGAGGCTCGAACTCACAAAGCGTGAGATCATGACCTGATCCAAAGGCAGATGCTTAACTGACTCAGCCACCCATGCACCTGGATACTATTTAATCTTTAACAGTTGTTCACACTATTTCCTTAATGTTCATTTAAAAAAATTTTTAACATTTATTTTTGAGAGAAAGAAAGAGAGAGAGAGAGCGTGAGAGTGAGCAGGGGAGGGGCAGAGAGAGAGGGAGACACAGAATCCAAAGCAGGCTCTAGACTCTGAGGTGTCAGCACAGAGCCCAGCATGGGGCTAGAGCTCACGAACTCTAAGATCATGACCTGAACTGAAGTCAGATGCTTAACCAACTGAGCCACCCAGGCGCCCCTCCTTAATAGTCTTTTATTTTATTTTTATTTTTTTAAAATAGTTTATTGTCAAATTGGTTTCCATACAACACCCAGGAGACTCTTCTCCACAAGTGCCTTCCTCCATCACCATCACCTCTTTTCCCCCTCCCCCTCCCCCTTCAACCCTCGGTTCATTTTCAGCATTCAATAGTCTCTCGGGTTTTGTGTTCCTCTCTCTCCCCAACTCTCTTTCCTCCTTCCCCTCCCCCTGGTCCTCCATTAGGTTTCTCCTGTTCTCCTGTTAGACCTATGAGTGCAAACATATGGTATCTGTCCTTCTCTGCCTGACTTATTTCGCTTAGCA
Source organism: Helogale parvula (assembly GCA_004023845.1). NCBI lineage: Eukaryota > Metazoa > Chordata > Mammalia > Carnivora > Herpestidae > Helogale > Helogale parvula. The sequence goes on from PJEM01019732.1 coordinate 11,814, forward strand.
TGACACCCTCAAGGTCCATCCACTTTCCTACAAATGGGCATATTTCATTCTTTCTCATTGCCATGTAGTACTCCATTGTGTATATATACCACATCTTCTTGATCCATTCATCAGGTGATGGACATTTAGGCTTTTTCCATGTTTTGGCTATTGTTGACATTGCTGCTATGAACATTGGGGTACATGTGCTCCTATGCATCAGCACTTCTGTATCCCCTGGGAAATACCTAGCAGTGCTACTGCTTAGTAGTCTTTTAAAGTCTGCAGGACCTCTAGTGATACCACCCATCTCATTCCTGATACCGGTATTTTGTGTTCTCTCTTGCTTTTTGATGAGTCTAGCTAGAAATTTATCAATTTTATTAATCTTTTTAAAGAATTGTCTATTCATCTTCTTCTTTATATCTTTCCATTTCATTGAATTCTGCTCTTACTATTTTTTTCTCTATTAACATAGGATTCAGTTTCTTCCATTTACTTTTTCTAGCTTTTTAAGGTGAAAACCTAGATAATTATTTTATGATATAGGCATCTAAAGCAGTACATTTCCCTCTAGACACTTCCTTATCTGCATGATACAAATTTTGATATGTTGTATTTTCATTGTTAGTCCAAAATATTTTATTTCTCTTGTGATTTTTTCTTTTGACTCATGAATTATATAGAAGTATGCTATTTAATTTTTACTAATATCTTATTAGTAGATATTATCTAAACTATCTAGATATCTATTTAGTTCTCTCTTGGTATTTTATTATTTATTGATTTCTAATTTAATTCTTTATGACCAGAGAAATACATTTTTAAGTTTTTGAAGTCTGTTAAAACTTATTTTATGGTCTAAAATATGGTCTTTCTTGAATGTTCCATATGCACTTGAAATTAATTTATATTTTGTGGTTGTTGGAGGTAACAGTCTGCAAATGTCAGTTTGGTCAAACTGGGTAATAGTGTTGTTCAGATCTTCCATATTCTTACTTTTTTTTTTTTTTTTTGGCTTACTTCTTCAATCCATTAATGAGAGAAGGTGTTAAATAACCAGGTATGATTGTGGATGTGTCTATTTCTTTTTTTTGTTCTGTCTGTTTGACTTCATAAATGTTGAAATGCTGTTATTAAGTTCAAACATTTTAGGAATTGTTGTATCTTGTTAATTAATTGTCCTTTTCTATCTTATGAAAGGGCCTTCTGTATCTCCTGTAATAAGCTCCGTCTTGAAATCTATACTGTCTGACATAAATACAGTAAAACCTTGGATTGTGAGTAACTTATTCTGCGAGTGTTCCACAAGATGAAAAAACATTTCTAATAAATTTTAACTTGATAAATGAACGCTGTCTTGCAATTCGAGTAATATGTAACGCCAGACATCACATGATCATAACTGAGCCAATGGTTCTTCTCTCTCTCTCTCTCTCTTTTTTGCTGTGGGATTGTGGGTGATCATCTTTCATGCTCACCTCACGCTCAGAAGCTCAGTCTCAGGCCACGGTGTTTGGCAGAAGTCAGTGATTTTTCAGAATGCTGGCAGGTGCCCACAACTGACACTAGTGTATTTTTTGTCACCTCAAAACACCTATGGACACTTCTTTGCTTTTCCATGGAAGAGTAATTACGCTTAGGAATGATGTGCTTCATTAGGTCATTGACTAGGTTCCTCATTTAACTTGCACAAAAGTAAAAAGATGCCACCGAGCCAATAGATAGCAGTGATCTGTTAGTGATAGTGAAAATTGTCCTACACAATAACTCTCCTCTCTCTCGTCTCCTTCACAGCAGCCATTGAGGTTTTCAAAGGTAAATGCAGGTTAATTTGTTTATTTTTCTTTATATTTTGTATTTTCTTTATTATTTTGTTATATTACAGTGTGGTAATCATTTTTATGTGAATATTTTTGGGTGGTGGAATGAATCATCTGAGTTTCCATTACTTCTTATGGGAAAATTTGCTTTGCTATACAAGTGCTTTGGATTACAAGCATGTTTCCAAAACAAATTGTGCTCACAAACCAAGGTTTTACTGTACAGCTACACCAGTTTTTCTGTGTTTAGTGTTTGCATTGTATATTTCTCCATATATTTAATTCCCACATATCTGTGTTTTTAAATGTAAATTATCTATCTTATCTTATAGACAGTATATAGTTGGGCTTAAAAAATAATCTAGTCTCTTCTGACAATCTCTGCCTTTTAACTGGAGTGTGTAATACATTTACCTCTAGTGTCATTAATGATATGGTTGAGTGTAAGTTTACCATTTTGCTACATAATTTTCATTTGCTCCTTCAAGTTTCTGTTATGCCATTTCTCTTTTTCTGACTTTTTTTGGTCACATATTTTTAGTATTCCACCTAATTTCTTCTATTTGCTTCTAAATTCTATACCTTTTTATTATTTCCTCCCAATAGTATGAAGTCCCCTCCCTTCTTTGTGCTTTGTTTGTGACATGTGTTATAAACCTATCTTGCATTACTATCATTTCTGTTTTTCTTACATTATTATGATTTTTGTTTTAAACTGTATATTCTTTTTTAAGGAAATCACAAGAATAAAATATAATATAGCTTTTTATATTTACCTATTTATTTACAACTGTTGGTGCTCTTCATTTCTTCCTGTAATTTGAGTTATCACTAAGTATCATTTTCTTTCAGCTTGCAGAGCCTTAGCATTTCTTAGAGCCCAGGTTCACCAGAGACAAATTATTTTAAATTTCATTTATCAAATATCCTTTCCACATTCAACTTGAAGGGTGTTTGTGGTGGATATGGAAATGCCTTCACACTGGGGTTTAAGGAATTAACACGTGAATTGGAGGCGGGGGTGGGGCGCATACACACTCAGGCCACAGCAGCGTCCTTGAAAGCTGCATTGTACCTTTCCTGAACTGGCTGTGTCACTCTACTCAGTGGGTGATACTTCCAGTTTGATTGATTGCATACCTAGCATTTTCTATCCCTTTTTCTCTTGTGGAATCTTTCTAAATATGAGGGAGAAAAGGACTTCCTAAAAGCCTAATCCAATCTTGTTTTGTTTGGCCAGAACGTTCTTGGGGGACAAAAAAAAAAAAAAAAAAAAAAAGAATGGATTTCCAATATTTAAAAAATAAGAGATCTCTCTTAAAAATCTAAATTTTAAGTTTCTTCTGTGCTGAGGCATAGGGGCACATGTACCCCAATGTTCATAGCGGCACTTTCTACAATAGCCAAATCATGGAAAGAACCTAAATGTCCATCAACTGATGAATGGATCAAGAAGATGTGGTATATATATACAATGGAGTACTATATGGCAATGAGAAAGAATGATATATGGCCATTTGTAGGAAAGTGGATGGACCTTGAGG
>PJEM01019733.1:0-15156 GCA_004023845.1 Helogale parvula
GTGTTGTGACAGGTATCAACTATCCATTAGATACTGAATCAATTTTTCTTAAGCACTACTAACTGCTTGCTTTTCTTGAAGCTAGATCATTCTGAAAATTTCCTGTTAGACCTATGAGTGCGAACATATGGTATCTGTCCTTCTCTGCCTGACTTATTTTGCAAGAAAGGAAATGTTTAAATAATTACAGAGGGTGATAAACATCTCAAGGAAATAAACAAGAACTTGGGATAAAGAATAACAGAGAATCTTCTTTAGATAGGGAGGTTAGGAAAGGCCCTGATGGTCACCGTCATATATTTTCTATAATTATGAGCTAATTCAATTTATAATCTGAAGAGCAAGAATGATAAAATCATCAACAGTATGAGAATAACAGCCTTGCCACCAGAAGGCGTCATTGTCAATCCGACCTTAGGCTTGGCTCCTTCTCTGGTGGCACTTCCCAACCTCACCCCTGCCTGGACAAGAGGAACGTCAGGGCCCTCCCCTGGCCTCAGGATGGACCCTGCCCTCTCTTCTCTAGCCTAGGAGTTGGGGGAAAAAACAAGTGTTAAGAGTTTTGACCTTGTTAAGGTCTTGGTGACAGATCAAAGTACAAGTCTCTGAATAATGCCTCAGGATGTGAGAAGCTGAGGCAGAGATGAGACAGAAGTACTCAAAGAGAGAGGCAAACTGCTCTCAGAGAGACTCCCCTTTCACCTTCCACTTCAGTCTCCGTGGGTTCTGGGCTCTGTACACTAGGGGGAGCTGGTCAGGGCATATAGGCTTAGGGAAGTGGGAAGATATCCTAAGTAACCATAGAGACCACATCCACCTACCTACTCCCCTCCCCCAACAATCCAGCCCTTGTCATTCCTGATCCCCCTCAAAGGCTGAAAACATACAAGGCTGTGAGGAGCAGCAGTCTGCCAGGATCCCAGGAGGTTCTGCTAGTTCTTTCATCACCAGGGTCTTGCTTTGACTACTTTCCTGCCCTCACCCTCCAGGACAAGTTTATAGCATTAGTTGTGGTCTCTTCCAGGGCAGGCAGCACAGGAAGAAAGGCTTGGGAGTGGGTAGAAGAATCTGAGACTGGCACTTGCTATTAACCCTTTACTGACCCTGTTCTCTGTTGGAATAACATGTTTTGGTTTATAGATCAAGAGGAATGGTTCCCCTTCAAACAGAGGGCCTGACCTCCTTGGCCATGCTGAGGGACACCACAGGCTGTTGAGAAGTTCTTACTGAGGTTACTGTAAGTTCCTTTAATTCAAGTTGAAGCCCTCATTTTTCTTCATTCTTCTCCCATCCCATTGTGACTAGCTTCTCTGCAGGTGGTATCCTGCACAAGAGTAAAAGCCTGTACCTCTTCAAGAGGAGCCCTGCCTCTCTGCTCCATTGTCCAGAATTATGCCTGGAGGACTCTCCCTGCTTTGTTTTGCGAGATACCTGTTAGGAGAGGAAGAACTATACTTTCTTCTAGCTGCTCAGGGAACACACAAGACACACATCTGATTATCAGACATGGGCAGGCATTTGGAGTAGTGGTACATACAGAGCCCTTGAAGTCAAACAGCCCAGTTCTTTTCCAAGCAGCTCCACTTCCTGTACCTCAAGCAGGGGGTAGATTTTCTAACACCTGCACCAGGGTCAGCACCCTCGATGTGATGAAGTGGGTTAGATCTGGCAAAGATATGCTATGGGAGCAAGGAAGTGAGGTGGAAAGAATGAGCACTGCTTGGAAGTGGAAAAGGAAGAATAAGACCATGACATGCATGGAGGCAGGGGAATGGGGAAGCTGACTCCTGACCCCAGGGAGCCCGGATTTGTATCTGATGCACAGTTCATAATTGATAAGCCATACTCATAGTCTAGTCCCAGTTGAAGATCCTCTCTGCAGTCTCTCTCTCAGTGGTCAGCACCATTGTTGGCTCCCTTCTGAGGCAGACAGGATAGTGCCTGTGGCTCAGGGAAGGTCAGGGCAGATTCTGGTGGGAGATCTGACATTAATGAGGGTGAATATGGACAGATTTTCCCAAGAGCTTTTTTCCAAAGTAGGAGGCTTAGGGGATGTGAGGCAGAGGATGAAAGAAGGTCCAAGTATCCCATCTGGGTTCACTGGATTAGGGGATGAGAGAGAAGGGGAGTCTTCAGTCAGAATCACATCTCCAATAACTGCTTTATTTCCTACTTTATCCCCTTTCATCCAAAACCTAAGTGATTGAAAATAGAGAGTAGATGGTTAATAACTTCCCTGATCCTCCATTCCCCAGCACATGAGTTTATCTTGTCAGATCTCCCTGGAGCAGATACTGCTGTGACCCATCTCTTTCAGGAGAATGGTTTTCAGTCCCAAGTCCCTCCCAGAACAGGCTCTGCAACAGCATAGCAGCATGTGTATTGGGGGTTTCTGCCTCACACCTGAACCCGTGTTGTTTTCCTACAGAAACACTGTGTGCCTCTTTCCCCATTCCTCTCCCTTCTTACTCTTTTCCCTCCTCACCATTCCTGTTTCTTTCTATAACCACCTGATGGGGTTGGGGTAATGCTCTATACATTCCTGTCTCTCTATTCTTCCTTCTTCATTTTTTTTTGAGTCTCCCCTTTCAGCATCTCCCTCCCCTCCATCCTTGTCACTCTTCTCCTGTCTCTGCCTGGTCAGCTCTTCCTGCCTTCTTCTGGGTCATTTCACTTCTCTTTTTCCTCTCAATCTTCATCCATGATTCAACTTTGAAGAGTTGGGGAGATCAGTTTTAGAGGCAGCATCTGGGGGGAAGTGGGTTTTGGGAACAGTAAAGACATAGTAGTCAGACATCAGGAAGAACCTGACAGGCACTGACAAAGCGGCATAAGTGACTTCTACCCATCTTCCCTCTTAGATGGGACAGAGGTGCAAGTGATGAAGACTAAAATAAAACTGGTTAGATTACATGGTCAAGACCCCTCTTTGCCTCATGTCTATGCTTAACAATATCCAAATATGAGGGGTGCCTGAGTGGCTCACTCAGTTAAGCATCTGAGTTCAGGTCAGGTCATGATCTCATGTTTCAGAAGTCTGAGGCCTGTGTCAGGTTCTCTGCTGACAACTCAGAGCCTGAAGCCTACTTTGAATTCTGTATCTCCCTCTCCCTCTGTTCTTCTACCACCCATGCTCTGTCTTTCTCTGTCTCTCAAAAATAAATAAGTGTGAAAAAATAAAACTTAAAAAAGCACACATACACAAAAAAAGGTCAAAAATTTGAGGAGTCACTGGCAAGTGCAAGTGGGGATACAATATTCCTAAGTGCATTCTCTCTCTAGTAATAAGGAAAGTTGGGCCATCCATGACTACCAAGTCACAGATCACCTGATGCAGGGGGGTAAACTCCAGCGTTTAAGGCAAGATTTTGTATCCCAGCCACAGAGAACTGCTCAATGTGATAGTTGAGGTACACAATTCTCAGGGAGTGCCTCATATTTTTCAGTGGTTCAAGAAATCATATGCCAGTGGGGTCCTGTTAATATTCCCACAGAGTAATAAGCATGAATATTGCCTATAGATGAGACAAATTACACACTGTGACAAATTTTCTGACATTTACAAGTTGCCTTGCTTAGGTAAACAACCAATATTCAAAGACAATCAATCAGAAGTACAATTTAACTTTCACAAAATTGTGTTATTGAAACATAAATTTTCTTTGTAAAATCACCCTCATTTCCAAAGAGAGCCAAATATAGACTATCACCTTTGGAAAAGGACTCTAATTTTAACAAAGGTGACCTTGTTATTTACATAAGCTCACCAAGAATAGTGATTGACCTTATAGATTCTTTTAAACTTGCTTTGTGGGAACTTTTCATAAGGACTCTCTTGATTGTTCTTTTAATCATCTCTTGAGGCCAAAGGCCAAGCCATATACCTGCCACCAGATTTCCCTGTGATCCTTGTAGAATTGGGTGAATTTCTCTTCTGCAGATTCCCGAAATATCCTGAGGTGTCCCACACAGATCAGGAAGTCATATTGTTTAATCACGTGGTAAGGCTGCTGAGAACTCTGTTAAGCAAGTTATCAGGCCAACATTACTCAGACGCTTTCTTGGCTCCATAAAGTCAACCTTAGTTCCTTAAAGCTGCCTGGTCATATATGAGTCTATGCATGAGTCTCTCAAACATGACATTCTAGACAAAGCCTTGGTCACATAACCAATGTTTCCACTGATGCCCTGTTACAAGGAGAACACTTTCTTATGGAACTTATGCAAAGAATGAACTTGCCTTGAAACAAGACTCACAAAGAATTTCAATAAGCAATTCTTTAGTGTTCTATCTTATTTGGATAAGACTTAGATATCTAATGAAATCAACCCAATGTTTCATTTCACTTCTCACAATTTTAAAAATTTCAAATTAATAACGATTTTGAAAGCTATGCACATATACCTCTTTATTTCGTTTTATAAAAATTTTTAATGTTTTTGTTTATTTTTGAGAGTGAGAAAGACAGCATGAGCAGGGGAGGGTCAGAGAGATAGGGAGACACAGATTCCAAACACAGGCTCTGTGCTGATAGCTCAGAGCCTGACGCGGGGCTCAAACCCACGAACTGTGAGATCATGACCTGACCCGAAGTCGAACACTTAACTGACCACCCAGGCACCCCTACACCTCTTTATTTATTCAGTCAACTTATTCTTAACAATTACTCATGAAAACTTTATGAGACAGACATATTAATCATCATTTAGGTCACCTTTTTGCTGACCAATGGGAATAGACAGAACATGAGCTCCTTTGACCTTTACTAAAACTTGGTAGAATAAAAGTTTTATGTTTAATGCTGATATCTCTAAAAATGTGTCTTAAATTTTAATGAAACCAACAAATTTACCTTTAAGTTGGGGTGCTTCTTGCTCCCTGATCATGAGGATAGGAGGAATAGGAGCCTTTGGCACACTGGGCAGGGAGGGGGGCATGGGAGCCCCTGCTGTGAGTCCTGCCAATGCTGGAGCAGAAAGAGAAGAAAGAGGAGCAGGCAGGGGTGCAAGGGAGCCTCCAGAAAGGCCAGAGGCGGATCTAAAGTTTGGACTAACATTCCTTTCTTCTTTTGGTCTTCTGTCTTCCTCCTGCAAAAAAGACCAAAAAAGTCCTCTCCACCATTTAATTAAGATATTTCCTGATGGACTGCTTTCTTTGGGATCAGGAGTTTTCCCATTATCTTCCAAGGCAAAAGTTGAGAAACAACACAGAAACAAACTATGACTCCATGAAACCCAGAGTACCTCTTCTGGAATTCCTTTGTCCCCTGCTGTTGGGGCCCATCCAGCCAGAAGTGCTGTGCGGCCTTTGGGACCCTGCTTCCCCTATTTGAAAATGTGTGCGCCTGACTGCCAGACCTAAATGGATCAGAGACTGGAGTTAGTTCTCCTATTATTCATGCCACTTGGTAATTGCGGCTTCAGTAAATGGGCAGACTTTCTTATTGAAACTTCCTCCCTGGTTAGAGGCACCTTACTCACAGACTATTGTTTAAACTTTTAAAGAAAAATAGCCTTGTCATAAGCTTCAGTTAATATTACACTATGTACACAAAATAAGACTCTCGCTGATGTATTTTGAGTGGTCCATTATGTTTTTTGATCTTCTGTATTGTACTTCATTTCTGTCTTTAACTCTCTGTTCTCTCTTCCGTAAAAACAATGATCCTTTCTGAAACATGTGATTCCTAAGAAGTTACAAACAATGTAATCATTAAAAGAAAGATGATGTAATCACCTATGGTATATAAGACACCAAGTTTCACAGTAAAGTGTGGTCTCTTCCACCATTCATGTTGTCTGTGTTCTTTCTTATAGATATTTCGCCGACACCAACCCCCTACTCAGAGACCCTTAGACTCTGGTGTGTGGGCTGGTCCCCTGCACCCTGCCAGACACAGAGGATGGCATTCAGGCCCGGGGTCTGAGCTTGGAGGTTAGACTGGACCTGAGGCCTTCACTCAGAGCCTGCATTGGAAGAGTTGAGAGACCTGCTCTGACCAGGGAGGGCCACACATAAAGAGTGTGTCCAGGATGGGGAGCTGGCCAGATAGTGTGGTAGAGTCCCTTCCCTAAGGAATGTCATGGAAAAACTGCCTCAAGATAAGGGAAGGCAACCTGGCTACATGCGTAGGTGACATCCCTCATGACCCCATAACATGAGCCCACCCAGCCGGGCTGCACTGGAGAATGGCCCTGTTCTGTGTTCTGGGACTGGTGGAGATAATGGTGTCCAATTGGGTCTCACCCCAAGGAGGGAGGTGGTAGTGCAGACACTTCCCTGTCTTTATCTGGTGTTTAATTGGGGTTTAGTCCTCACCCCAAGATCTGCACCCTTCTCCTGTTCCTGGTTGCCTCTGACCCGGTTAACAGGCCTCTTAAGGCTGCAGTCCTGGAGCCCCTGGGATGCTGGGCCAGGTGTGGGGAGTGGCAGGGAGTCCTGCTGTGATTTCTCAACTAGGCTTCACATTGCACCTGACCACCTACTTCCTGGTTGTGTCTCTGCAGACTGTTTTCTCTCAGGCTTCTCTTACAGCCTCCTTTTCCTTCCTCCATTTCCTCCTCACATGGCCCACCTATCCCCATAGCCTGAGTTGTCACAGTAAGATCTCTCTTTCCTGAGATCTTTGGTGTTGTCCTCCTGCCTGGCGAGGAGGATGAGTGGGTGAGGATCTGGGAGGAGGAGAGGGTCCTGGCTGTGGTGAGACACAAGGCCTAGCTCTGGGCCCATATGTGCGTTTGTTGTCAAATTCTGGCTGTATTGAAAACTGCAGGGTTGGGGTCCTTACTGAGAAGGCAAAGGGGGAGGGCTTGGTTGGCATTTATAAAGGAGCAGGCCTCAGAATTGCTAACTGACATTGGAGGTTAGGGGGGCAGTGGAAAAACAGGAGGTCTTGGGCTGAGCTGGAATCCGAGCTCTGGTCCTCCCCATGTACCCTATTTCCCTGAACTCACTATCCTGTAAAAGATAGGAAATAATTGCAAGGGCTGCAGGAAATTATCCATGGGACTACTGTGAGAATTAGCACTGTGGTAAGGTTGCAACATGCTCAGCGCATAGTATGTGCTCAATAAATCTCTTATTATTTGCCCTTCCTCAGTCTGGTCCCCTGTCTCCTTAGCCTGTGTCCAAAATATGTTTAGAAGAGGAAAGAACTAAATTGATAGACTGTAGAAGACAAAACCAAGAGTCAGGAATTTTATTAGGTTCAGCCTAACAAGTGTACTAAGCTCTGAACACAGGAAATGCTCATGAGTGTGGACAAGAAGGAAGAGTGGGAAGTTGACTGCACCCAGAACAGAGGAAACCATGTGAATTGTGCACTGGATGAGGGAAATTTCAACCCCAGCGAGGATGAAGGCTGCCCAAAGTCCAGCCTGTGTTCATCCTGTGTGGCAGTGCTAGCCACCCTCTGTCCCTGCATCATGACCTGTGTCTGCTGGGGCTGCAGAAGGTCTAGGAATCCAGGTCCCAGAATACTCTCACCTCCAGACAGGACCTGGACTCTTGGAGCCTCAGACCACTTCTTCCTCTCCCCTGCATGCATGTAGTTAGGTGTGTGCATGTAAACACACACACACACACGCAGGTGTCCTGGGATCTCTACAGGAAAGCACTGCCCCAATAGAGATGGATTCCCTCCAGCTGCCTGCTTCCCTGACACTAAACCTCACAGGCCAGTGTAGGCTCAGATGATGTCCCTGCTTGGGTTTGTTTCTCAGTTGTCTCCTTTCTCCAAGGGAGCAATATCAGTGAGTCACACTCTCTACCCTCTATGTGTGCTGGGCATTGAGGAAGACCCAGAGGAAGGACTGGGGGCCCTGTCCTGCAATAAGTCGTGGCAGCTGGTGAGATGAGGCTGAGACCTAACACAGGGAGACACAGTGCTCTGGACGCTCTCTTGCAAATGTTTGTGAGCTGAGTTGGTAAAGGGCAGCTGGAGCAGCCTCCATGACTTAGATGATGGGAAATGGCAATGTCCAAAGGTGGGAATGTGGAGGAAGACAGACATCTAGATGGTGTCTTAGGAGACAAGGAGTATGATACTCATTTACTTAGCAAGCAGCAGGAAAATGGAGAGGATAACTCTGAGAAAGATCATGATCTTGAGGTAGAGAATGTGAACCTTATAGATAGACGAGGCAGAAATTTGCAGGTGCATGTGCGTCCATGGGCATGTGTTCGTGTGTGTGTGTGTGTCTGTGTGTGTCTGTCTGTCTGTCTGTCTGTGTGTTTCTGTGTGTCTGTGTGTTATGGGAGCAGAAGGATGGAGAAGGCAGGCACTCTTGGATGTGGGACAGCAATGTGAAATGTGCCATGGTTGTAGCTCCCCGGTGGGATGACACATCCTATGACATGAGGATGACTGAGCCTGAGTCTGGACTGCATAGGCTGTTGAGCCATGGCTGGGAGAACACAGCTGCCAGGCCAAAATACGGGGATAGCGGGCAAGAAGCCCTTGAGGACCAGGAGATGGTGAAAGGAAGAGGGAGACAGGGATGGAGGACTGAAATAATGGGAAGACTGAGGCTTTGAGAACATTATACTGGTTGTCCCTTCACCCATTGCTTCTGTGGATTGAATTCTGGATTTTAAAGCTCAAGATCTGCAATATATGATCTGTTTTAGCCTTTCATCTTTAAAAGGTAAGGTATGACCACTCCACTTCCCAGATGAGGCCTCAACTTTGCCAAGCTCTCCTGGGCAGAACATGCTGGAAAGGGACCCAGGAGGAGGGCGTTTGCCCTCTGGTAAATAACATCCCCTACACATAACAAACAGGCCCCAAGCCTGGCTGCTCCCCAGGGCAGAACCTCCTGGAGGGGGCACCACAGTGCAGTCCTTTAATTCTTTGCTCTGCCCTTTCCAGTTCTGTGACTTGAGCAAGTTACTTAACTTCTCTGTGCCTTAGATTCATTATCTGTAAAACAGCAACACTAGTACCTGGTTCTCTAGCCTGTCTTTGAACAGAAAATGAAATATATGCAAAAGAAGTCTGTTTTAAAGGTTTGACAATTTAAATGTACCAGACATTTTCATGTGTTTGTTATCCATCTGGATATCTGCTTTGGAAAAGTGTCTACTTGCCTTCTGCCCAGTTCTTCACTGGATTATTTGGTTTTCGGGTATTGAGTTTGGTATGTTCTTTATAGATTTTTCATACTGACCCTTTATCCAGTATGTCATTTGCAAATCTCTTCTCCTATTCCATTGGTTGCCTTTTACTTTTGTTGATTCTTTGCTGGCAGAAGTTTTTTATCTTGATAATCTCCCAAGTGTTCATTTTGCTTTTGTTTCCCTTCCCTCTGGATACATGTCTAGTAAGAACTTACTTCAGCTGAGATCACAGACGCTGATGCCTGTTTTCTCCTCTAGGATTTTGAGGGTTTTCTGTCTCACATTTAGATCTTTCATCCATTTGGAATTCATCTTTGTGTGTGATGTAAGAAAGTGGTCCAGGAGTGCCTGTGTGGCTCAGTAGGCTGAACATTCGGTTTTGGCTCAGGTCATGGTCTCTTGGTTCGTGGTTTGAGCCCTGTGTCAGGCTCTATGCTGAGAGGTAGCTCAGAGCCTGGAGCCTGTCTTCGGATTCTGTGTCTCCCTGTCTCTCTGACCCTCCCCTGCTCACGCTTTCTCTCTCTCTCTCAAAAATGAATAGAACATTAAAAAAATAGTCTCATTCCATTCTTTTGCATGTCAGTGTCCAATTTCCCAAAAACCGTTTGCTGAAAAGACTGTCCTTTTTCCATTGGATACTCTTTCCTGCTTTGTTGAAGATTAGTTTTCCATACATTTGGGGGTCCACTTCTGTTTTCTCTACTCTATTCCATTGATACTTATGCCTGTTTTTGCACCCATTCCATAGTCTCTTGATGATTACAGCTTTGTAATACAGCTTAAGTCCAGAATTATGATGCCTTCAGCTTTGGTTTTCTCTTTCAACATTACTTTGTTTATTTGGTCTCCATACAAATTTTTGGATAGTTTGTTCTAGCTCTATGAAGAATTCTGGTGTTATTTTCATACATGAAAAGACGGTAAACCTCATTTGTCATCAGGGAAATAGAAATCATAACAATGAGATACCACCTCACACCTGTCAGAATGACTATTAATGAATAAGTCAGGCAACAACAGACGTTGGTGAGGATACAGAGAAAGGGGAACCCTTTTGCACTGCTGGTGGGAATGAAAACTGGTGCAGCCACTCTGGAAAAGAATGTAGGGTTCCCCAAATGTTAAAAATAGAACTACCTTATCACCCAGCAATTGCACTAGTAGGTATTTATCAAAGGATACCAAAATGATGATTCGAAGGGGCACATGCACTCTAGTGTTTATAGCAGTGCTATAGCAATAGCCAAATTATGGTCATATCCTAAATGTCCATCAACTGTTGAATGGATAAGGATATATATATATACACACACACATACACACACATACATACATACATATATGTATATGTATTTTTATACATACACACACACAGTGGAATTCCCCTCAGTGATGAAAAAGAATGAAATGTTGTCACTTGAAAGAAGGTGAATGTAACTCGAATGTATTATGCTAAATGTAATAAGTCAGTAAGAGAAAGACAGATAGCATTGATTTTACTCATGTGCGCAATTAGAGGACACTACAGAAGAACATATGGGGAAGGGAAGGAAAAAGGATAAAACCAGAGAGGGAGGCAAACTGTAAGAGTCTCTTAAATACAGAGAAAAACTGAATGTTGCTGGAGTGGAGGTGGGTGGGGGGATGGGATAGATGGTTGATGGGCACAAGAGAGGGCATTTTGGGGGGATGAAAACACATTGTTATGTGTAAGTGATGAATTGATGGGTTCTATTCCTGAAGCCTAGACTACACTGTATATTAACTCGATTGCATTAAAATTAAAAAATAAAGGTACTAGGCAATTTCCACCATCCTCTTCCTCATTTCTGCTATGTTCTCAGATAATGTTCTTCATACCTTGTGGACACATTAGTCTTCTGTTTCCCAAGCTCATTGCAACTCCGGGCTCTAACTCTGGCATTTCCTTCCTTCTGATCTTACTTGGTATTCTCAATCTCTGTTTCCATAGTCCTTTCCATAGGTCCCTCAGCAGTGGAAGGTTCTGGATACACTCTATTAACCTATGTGATTTTCCCCGCCTCCACCCCCGGGTTTCTTTTCTTGTGTGCCTCTCTTCTCATGTCCCAAAAAGAGGCCCCTGCCTTCTCCTTCCTTTGGATTCTTTCCTTCTCTCTGGCCTGGGTTCACAGGGTGAGTCCAAAGAATGGATACTGAGAGGTGCTGACCGGTTGAGATCCAATAGGAGAGGGAAACCTTGGCAATTGGACATCAAACTAGGTTTCTGCATGTGGGGTTTTCTATAGGCTGTGTAATTCTTCAGAATGTTTGCCATGACTAGAAGAGGAATACAATCATCTCCTTCCTGGAACATAGTGTTAGAGGAGAATTAATTTCGAAAAGTTCAGAGAGACTATGTTTTGTTGCCTTATGTGAGGCACATTATCTTAGAGGTCAATCCCACAGGGAAAGAAATAGCAGTCAAGAGAAACTTTCCTTCTCCTGTGTGTGCTTGTGTGTGTGTGTGTGTGTGTGTGTGTGTGTTATGTCCAAGTTTCCAATATCGCCCCAAAAGGAACCAGAGACTTCCAGGGAGACCGAGTCACACATGCAAAAGCAAAGGGCTTTATTACGGGCTTAAGCTCGGGCTCACAGACTCCACCAACCCACTGGCCATGTGGAGAGAGCCCCGAATATGGTGGCGTAGGGGCTTTTTTAAAAAGGGGGCGTTACAAGAAATGACGACACAGGTACAGCGATCCATTCCCTACCCCCCTATCAATACTGGCAGTAGTGGGAGCCAATCACAACATTTAGAGTATTGACCAATCACAGAGTGGGCCCAGGACCCTCATGTAGGGTGTGACTAAGACCCTCACGTAGGGCAGGGCGTGACTAGCCTCCATCTTTAGGCCCACGCCTAGAAAGGTCAAAGGTGTTAGCTGGCCTCTCCTGATTGGGTGCCACAAGAGTTGTCCCTCCTTCCCTGGGCAATGTGCGCCTTTCCATTGGCCAATGATACGGAGAAGCCGGCACCTTGACCTTTAAGTACAGGGGAAGCCTGAATCAGACCTGCGTCCTTACGTGTGTGTGTGTTTCTCTGGTCCTAGCATTCACCAGCTCTGCTCTATGGAAATCAACTTCAAGTGCATTCTAAATGCTTTTGCAAAAATTGGACCAATCTCTTTAGCGGAGGCAATTTTTGAAGACAGGATCTGGTCCAGTGTGTTTCATAAATGATGTGTGTCCATGGAGGAGGGGGAGGGTACAGGGTAGAACTTGGAGAAGAAATGTAATTGCCCAGTTGCTAGCTAAAATTACATAGAAGTCCTAGACATTCAAATTTATTAGATTTTGAAGTGTCCATGGAGGTGGGATGGACCTAATGGGTTTTGCTCCCTAATGTTCCTAGCAGGGCTTTTCTGGAAGGTTCCCTCACCACCCTCCCTCCTAATGCTAAAACGACTCCTTGGGGCTCTGACTATAACCAGATTTGTGGTCCCTGGGACCTTCAAATGTGATGGCCAGAGTTGGGGGCAGGGAAGACAATTCTCCTTTAGATTGCTTGAGTTAATGGTCTTAAGGTCTCCACTGGCCCTGAGAGGAGCTGTGGGAGCTAGTCTTTGCAGAGCCCCAGGAAAGCCTGGGGGGAAAGGCAGGGACCAGTGTTAGATTTGTATAAACTTGGCTGGTTGCTTCTTCACAGGTCCCTTGAAACCTAGATTCAAGCCTGTACACAGGTCTCAAGGTCACTATTCTCTGCTTCAGTTTTTCCTTTTGTAGGTTGTATGTGTGTGTGTGTGTGTTCACATGCGTGCATGTGTGTATCTTTATGCTCAGAGCTGCTTGAAGGCATTGATGGTGACTCCTTGGAAGATGTCTACATTGTCCACCCCACCTTAATGGACAGTCGCTAGTATCCTATTTTTCTTATACTTTGCAGGTTCTTATTTAGCTCTCAATGTAGATATAGTCCCAGTCCTTACCCTCTCCTCCCTCTGCTCCACGTGATCCCTAACCAGTGTGTTCCAAGAACTTTCTACAGAGGTTGTCAGTCTCCTTTGCCTCTGTTTCTCTTTCTCCTTGGCTCTCACTCTCCCTTGCACTAGTTGTGACAGGCTGCATTAAGTCTGAAACATTTAGGACTGAGCCTCGGGTGTCTTTTGATGGTAGCATTTTGGGGCATAGTGTAGGGGTGGCAGTTTTCATATCCATTTAGGGGTCTCTGGGATCCCCCAGTGCCACTGGGAGGGAGCTTTGGGCATTGATGGAAGCACATTCACCCTGTCAGTTTTCTATCACCCAGCAGTACCTGAGGGGGGCCACGCTCTGCAGGGAGCTTGGTGAGATGGAAGAGACTCATAAAGCAAACAATATGTCCCGCTTCATGGCTTGACTTCCTTCTGCTCCACACCTAACTCCTTCTGTTTCTTTGTCTTGTCTCCTCCCCCCTCATCCCTGCAGCCCTGACTTCTTCCTTCCTACTTTTTCTTTTTCACCTTCACTTGCTGTCAGACAAATCTGTCAATGGGCCTGTCTTTCTGACTCCAAATATTTTTTAAAAAATTTTTAATGTTTTTAATTTATTTTTGAGATGGAGAGAGACAGAGCATGAGCTGGGAGAGGCAGAGAAAGAGGGAGACATAGAATCAGAATCAGGCTCCAGGCTCTGAGCCCTTAGCACAGAGCCTGATGCATGGCTCAAACTCACAAACATGAGATCATGACCTGAGCAGAAGTCAGAGGCTTAACCAACTGAGCTACACAGGCACCCCCCCTCTTTTATTCCCCACATTACCAAATTGAAATTTATTGTCTGTTAGTTTGTAAAACTAACATCTATTTATACACAACACATTAAAACACAAAAAGGTTAACTCTTCTTCCAGTTGCTGTCACAGAACGCAAACGACCTGCAGACTGGATCACACTGGATTGCAAGTGTCACCAGAATTGCTTTGGAAACATGATCGTGTTGGAGCAAGTCACGTTACAAATCCAACAGCACATAATGCAGCCAAAACTTTTTCCACGGGTCGGAAAATGAAACGCCTTTTGGACGTGTTCGTTGGGGATCAAGTATGATGCAAAGAGCTGGTTCTGATCTGCGGACATTCTGCTCTGCCTTCGCGCGGGTATGGGGCCAGCTGTGCAAGTTCTTCCCTCTGGGGACGCGCATAACCGAGGCAGAAACGGTCAAACGCGACGTCTAAAGCCTAAGGGCGGCTGCCTGTCCCCTTGCTGCTAGTCCCCGCCAGCACCCCGTTAAGTTCTCGCCTGGTGGGCGGCAGGAACTCCAGGTTCCTGGGAACCATCGCTGGCTCCGGCTCCTCTTCTCCCAACACCTGTTTCAACCACCGGTCCGCGCTGGTCTCCTGCCTGAAGTAGCACCAAGAGACCAGAGCCATGAGCGCGAGGCTGAAGTGCAGCACCCTCCACCAGGACCGCTGCTGCTCCCCGCGCAGGGACTGCTGTACTGTCCAGCCGGACGGGGTGGCTTTGCTGGAGGAAAAGCGGATGGGACGTTTAGGGTCGTCCTCTTCGTCAGCCTTGGCCGCGGGCTGGCTCTGAGCCCAGACACCTGGCGGCGGCTGCAGGTGGCGGGAGGCCCAGAGCAAGAGCCTCAGCGCCGGGACAGCCCTGGAAAAGAGGCAGCCTTGAGGGCACCCGCCCGCCGCGCTAGCCCTCCACCCCTCAGAGACCGCGCGCAGCTCACCGGGTTGACAGTGCACACAAGACGTGCCTCATCACGACCGGGGCTCCGCACTCGGCCCTGACTCCAAATATTTTATGGTCTGAGATCTTCTGGAACTGAGTCTGCCCTCAGCTCTTTTTTCTGGCTGTCTCCCTCTCTGCTTCCCTCCCTCAGTCTTTGAAGGTCTCTGTTCCCATCAAGTCTTTGTGAGTTTCACCGTGTGCCTTTTAGTTTCTCCTCACACATCTCCTCCCATCTGTCTCCTTTTACGACCTCCCCATCCCTGATCCCTCATTTGCCCTCCCTTCCATCACTCTTCCTTGTTTCTCTCATCTCTGTCTCTTCCAGCCTCTTTTCCTTTCTCTGGCTCATGCCACTGCTT
>PJEM01019734.1:0-15146 GCA_004023845.1 Helogale parvula
CATCATCGTCACCATCATCATCATCACTGTCACCACCATCACCACCATCACCACCATCACCACCATCATCGTCACCATCATCATCATCACTGTCACCACCATCACCACCATCGCCACCATCACCACCATCATCGTCACTACCACCACCAGCATCACGATCACCATCACCATCATCACCATCATCCCAGTGGGTCCTGACAGAGCCACCACCACCCTGCCTCTGCCTGGCCCACCAGATTCTCGCAGGGCTGGATCCAGGACTCCGCCCAAACCTGCCCGCATCGCAGACCTCGGGTGGCACAGCCCCTGCCCCCAGCCGTCACCAGCCTGCATCCGTGTACACACAGCGCCTCCCTAATGGCTGGTTTGTAGCCAGCTTCATTCTTCTCGCAGGAAAGGAGCATCCCCAGGCCTAGAACACTGCAGATAGAAGATGTTCAGTGACGATTTTTGAATAAACTAAGTAATGAAAGAGAGAATAATTGACCCAAGGAATGAACAAATGAGAAACCCCATTGCCCCTCCCGGTGGAAGACAGCCGCCCCCCTGCCCACTTTCCTGTTCTGGGAAAGGAAGGGGCCTGGACTCGATGTCACCAGTCTGTAGCTGCCCACGCACGGTCCTCTTTCCTCAAACAACAGCCCAGGAGCCCGTTTTACAGATAAAGGAGATCCTGGGGGTCAGGGGTCTGGGGCCCCGGGCTCAAGCCCATTACTAGTAAATGGCAGAGAAAGGATTTCCTGACTCTGAGTTCTTCCCTCTCCACCTTAGCGCCCTTCCTCACCCTCCCCTAGGTCTCAGAGCCAGGAGTCACAAGATAAAGGACATCCGTCCCCCACCCTCCTGCCCTCCTCATGGGCCATGGTCTCACCTCTGTGGGCTCTGTGAGGCAGGACTACATCCTGGTCTCCTGGTCACCAGCATGGAACATGCACACAGCAGGTGCATAACTAAGTCTCGGATGGGGTCTCTTTAATCACCAGCCCCGGGACAGGGAGGGTGGACCTGCGGATGGGCCGCCCTGTGCCCCCAGATGCAGGGGTGCAAGCAATGATGGCCTCCTGCATGCACCCTGGACAGGGTGAGTCCCAGCAGTGCAGATGGGCAAAGGTGCTGGCACCCGGGATCCCGGCAGAGGAAGGGAGCCCAAGGTGTGGACAAGTATCAAGAAGGTCTGGGAGGGACCAGGGCTCTCCAGGGCCCCGAGGGCTGGCCCATGCAAGGCTCAGGGTCCAGCTTCCCTCAGGCCAAGGTGAGCCTGTCACCAGGACACTCTCCAGAGACAGGAGTGGGACAGCTTCACCTGGGGTACAGGGTGAAGAGCTTCTGGGGACCCCTGCAGCCCCAAATCGTGACTATTCGCTAACAGTTGCCCACAGAGCTGTGAGCCCCTGGGAGGTGAGGCCCTTGACCCCAGAGGCCTTGTGACTGCACAGGTTCTGATTCTGTGTCCACAGTGCCCAGGCTCCCAGGCGACTTGGCTGCTGCAGGGCCCAGAACTACACAGACCAGCGAGGCCGGGTCCCTGGGGGGCGAGGCCACCACCAGGACCCAGGAGGAGTGGGCTGATGGGATTAGTGGGTACCCACAGCCCTTCTCAGGAGGTACAGGGGGTTCCCCTGGATCCTGGGAGCACGGGGCAAGGGCAGATGTCCAGGACCCTGTGGCCCATTCCCTCCTAGGGACATGGGGACTGGCTGGGGCCTGGGAACTCCTGGGGTCCAGCAGCTCTGGGGGCGGCAGAGTCCAGTGAGCAGTGGAGACGGGAGCGACCACATGTTCAACGGCACAGCCCCAGGAGGCACGGGGCTCCCCATCATCAGGACAGTTTAAACAACCTGACCTCCTTCATGGCCATGACTTGGGAGAAGTGTTCAAAGGTCTGATGGGGGTTGCGCTGCGGTCACGCAGGACCACTGGGCGGGGAGGGGCCCGCCAAGCCCCCGCGGCACTGGGCCAGAGAACGTGCTTCCCCAGCTCGGGCTCCCCAGGGGCGGCCTCCATCCACTCCTGGCCTCCCTCAGGGCCAGCTCGGGCGCACCTCAAGGGGTGGCTGCCGGCCATGGCAGGATAGGAGGGTGGGGGAGGGCGGGGCTAGTTTTCCGGAGGCTCCTGGGGGCTGGGAGCACTTCCAGCTAGAAAGTGATATCAGTTCTGGAGAGAAACCTACCAAGTTGGGACGGAGACCCAGGAACCAGTGACGGCTGGGAGGGGGGGAGTGCGTCCAGCTCCTCCAAGGGACCTCTCCAGGAAGGACATGAAGCCTGGAGCAGAGACCCTGAGCAGAAACGAAGCGGAGACCAGACCCGAGCGGAGAGCAGCTGAATGAGGGACTCACCCAGCCGTCCGTTCCTTCGTCAGCAAGTCAGTGCAGCACGCGGTCTCTCCTCCCACAATCCCAGCAGGTTCTCTGTCAGAAAAGACAGCAGGGGGCACACCAGCCAGGGTTCGGCCCGAGGACCCAGGAGTGTCCAGCTGTGCCTCGGCCCAGTCGGCTCACGGGGCTCAAGGAGGGGCTGTGCCCCTAGGAAGGCAAAGACAGCGAAGGGCCCCCTCAGCCTTAGTCAGTCTCACGCCTGGACACCCTGCTCAGGACACGTGTCTGGCTAGAGCCACGGGCCTGGCGAGAGGCTGGGCGCCCAGGAGGATGGGGGCGAGGAAGAGCACCCACCTCCACATGAAAACCCGGTCCTCCCGGAAAGGACGCTCCCCGGCCCAGGCGGAGCAAGCGCACTGGCTTTGCTCTTTGGGGGGGGGGGGGCGGGGCGGGGCCACGGGGACCCGGGGCGGAGCATCTGTGCTAGAAGAAGCCCTAGGTGACACAGACCCTGAGGCAAGCCGCCTTGAGGACCCGCAGCCCCTCCGGACTCAGCCGCTTGCTCTGCAGGGTGCAAGGGTCAACTGGAGGACCGGGCGGGGCGACTCTGAAAAGGGAGCGTAGGGCAGGGTCAGGGAGTCGCCCTCCGGGAGGAGGGTATCAAGGACAAGTGCCGGAAAAGGCTTCAGGCCAGCTGGGCCGGAAGGAGGGCCAAGAGGGGTGCAGACCTGTGTGCTTTTCTGGGAAACAGCATGGGACACCCCCCCCCCCAGGGCCCTGGGGGTTGGAGGGAGCACAGCCCTGGGCCGAGCAGCCAGGTCCTGCTGCTGGAGCTGCCCATGACTGCAGGGCCGGCAGAGCAGGGTGGGCAGAAGCGTGGCCTGGCGGGGTCCTGGGTGCCCTGATGAGGCCCGAAGGGCGTCATGACCCCGTACACCGACCTCCTCCTCTCAGGTGGGGTCCCAGGAGGCAGGAGCCCCGGCCTCCCTCCAGGAGAGACAAGCAGGCCAAACCCCGGGAGGCTGATTCGGGGCGTCAGGCTGCAGACCCCGCCTGGCTCCCAGGGCAGCCAGCGTGGCCAGAGGAGGCCACAGAGGAGGCTGGCTGCTCTCCATGGACGCGCGCCCAGCGGGGGGAGGGTGCCGGGGCCACGGGTGCCATCAGCACTAGCCGGCAGCCTCCTGACTCACGGTCAGCCCCACACATGGGCCCCGGGTGCTCCTGGCCTGTCTCCAGCCTCTCCAGACACCTCTGTTAGCAAGGACATTTCCCCACTCAGAGGTCAAAGGGACAGCACATGCCCCGGTCTCTCAGCTGAGGGCTGGCAGCTCCTCGGGGCCCCACGGGCTCCGTCTCCACTCTACACACAGGAAACCAGGGAAAGTTAGACTGCCTCCTGCAGCCGGGCTGGAGCAGGGCCTGGGCGCCCGGACCAGCCCTGTCGCTGCTCTGCGCCCAGACTCACCGCCCATGTGCTGGGGCCAGTGTCCTGCCCAGGCCCACGTGCTCAGCGGAGCACCGGGATTTGTCCCCGCCCCCGACCCTTCTGCCAGGGCGGCCCAGAGAACCTGGCCAGGCCTCTGACGTCAGCACCAGCACCGTCCAAGGAAGACCGAGGGGGCAGGGCCGCGGGGGCAGGGCTGCGGGCCTGCGTGGCCTCCAGGCCTCTGGCACTGGAGGTAGGAGAAATCCGTCAGCGGGACGCCGGGGCCTCCGGGCTCACCCCTGTGGAGCGGGCCGGGTTCCAGCCCTGTGCAGACACTCGCACGGTCCGGAAGCAGCCCGTCAGGCCCGGCTGTGGCTTCTCCCTCCACCTCAGGTCACGGTGACCCTCTGCAGAACCCCCTTCCCCTCCCTGGCCCCTCTGCACCTCTTCCCAGCTCCCAGCTCCTGCCAGTGAGGCAGCCAAGCTGCCCGTCTGGCTCTGAGAATGGACAGCCGTGAAATGTGGCCAACAGCAGGCCCTGTCGGTACAGGGACAGAAGAGTCCCGGCAGAGGGGCATTCATCCGGATTTTGACGGATGTGTAGGAGTTCACCAGCTGGTCAGACGGCCAGCGAGAAGCGTCGTGAGCAGAGACGCAGAGTGTGGAACGTTGGGCGGCGGGGAGGGACCGGCAGGGCTCACACGGAGAGTCAGGGACGGGACGCCTGGGAAGCGACAGGGTCCCGGGGGCATCAGGCACGAGACCGTGGACTCAGCGGCAGGAGCGCAAGAGGGGATCTCAGAGGCCTCATAGGTCTGGGGGCGGCGGGGTCCCCTGGCCGCTGGTGCCAGATGGGGCTGGACCCCAGGCCTGGTGGGCCCCCCGGGGCTGTGAGGAGGAGGGCAACAGATGAGGCCATTGAGGAGGCAAAAATAAATAGAATACTTATTTTTGGTGCTTTTTATAGATTCAAAGTCACTTTGTTAGCTTAAGAACATAAAAATGTATAATGCATGGCTTGATTTGTTCATAAAATTACCATGTTTTGGTCTATTTAGAGAGGGCCAGAGGGAGGGAGCCGCGTGGGAGGAGCCTGCTTTCTCCAAGGATCTGTTTAAGTCACTTTTTTCAGGTCTTTGCCGCCCCGGCAGCCTGTTGTCCGGGGTGCTGCAGCATGTCAGGGGTCAGAGGTGGGAGGTCAGCCCAGCGCACAAGCCACAGCCCCCCGTCCCCGGCTGGAGAGGGGAGGGCGCCCCTCCGGCGCAAGTCTGCAGGGGACAGATGGCCAACTCTCCCAGGAGCTCCGGCTCCCTTCCTCGGGTGCTGGTGGCCACGTAGGGCAAGACCAGCCCCTTGCACGAGTCCCGGGTCGGTGGCCTGGGTGTGTGACCACAGGCTGGGGACAGCCGGGCTCTGGAGACGCAGCAGGGGTACTCTGGGCCTCTGCTTGATTTTTCCACTGAGACCCCACTCGGCCTGGGGTGGGAGGGGTCCTTGCCCCCACACCCTCGCCAGTCCTGCTCCGAAGGCCATTCCTTACTGCCCGTTGCATCCTTTCCTGCGGGGTGTTGTCTGATTCCCCGGTACCTCTGCCTCAGAAAGGGGCCACTGCCTATTTGTCGAGTGATTTGATGACGGACCTGGGCTCTTGGCCCAAAGTCCCAGGCCACACTAGGTGTGGGTCCCTCAGCTCCCGCGGGGGCCCGAAGGCAGGGCGGGAATGAGACCATCCTCCCCTCCCCCCTCAGGTAGGACACCGTGTCGGTTCGTCGCCGAAGCAACGTGCGCTGCTAAGTGCGTGCGCCGGGACAGACATGTGACTCCTCAGCAGAGCCTGGAGCCGCCCGTGGGGCAAATGCGGAGACTCTGGGGCAAGGAGGGGACAGAGCTGTGCCCGGGGTCACAGCTGCTTAGGGGCAAGGCCAGGATGTAAGCCGGGGCGCCCTGGGGGCCGGGGCACTGCCTGCCCCAGCCCGGTGCCACAGCCACGCCCGGGGTGTGCCCAGCACCGAGCTGCCCGTCCTTGGGGGCATTCCAGGGCAGCCGGGTCAGGGGCCATGGGAGAGCAGGCTGGTTCTGGTCCAGAAGCATCTGTACGGGCTGCACGGGGTCCCCACCCCCGCAAATGCAGAGGTTGAGGTCTTAATGCATCTGGAGGGGCGCCTGTACCCAGTGAGGCGCTGAAGGGAGGCTGTGGGGCCTGTGTCCCATCCGCCTGGTGTCCTCGTAAGAAGAGGTTAGTCACAGAGGGACCCTGACCCTATCCCGACCTCAACACCGACCTCCGGCCTGCAGAGTACGTGAACTCAGCGTCCAGCCAAAGCCGCCAGCCCGTGGTCCTCAGGGTCCTCTGGGTGACCGTGGCCCTGGGTGACAAGTCCCAGCCCCTCGCGGGCACTGGAAGGACAGAGTTAGAGGCTCCTCCGGGCACTGGGCCCAGAGTGGACAGCAGAGGCCAGGGCGGAAGCAGGGATGGGCCAGAGGAGGCCAGAGAGGGGAGCAGTCAGCAGGTGGGCAGGGCCAGCGGAAGGACTGGGCATGGGTGTGGCAGCTCGGGGACCTGGGCAGGGAAGGGGAAGGCAGAGCCTCCGATGTGGGTGGGGTGAGGGCCTGGGAGAGGGCTGGGGACAGGCCACGCCCTGCGGCCTCCGAGAGACAGAAGGGCATCTGGGTCCTCGCCTACGCCAGGCTCACCAGCCAGGGCCCCACACCAGCCGGAAAACCGTGCGGACCCTTGTTCCCGGTGTGGGGGTGGCCCGGGGAACTGGTGCGGGGCAGGCATGTCGTGGGTACATGTGTGCATCACACGGTGAGGACCTCAGGGGCAGGGGAGGGATGCCCTGCAGAGCAGGACTGGGGAGGGTGTGGGGCAGGGACCCCCCCCAAGGCAGTCACAGCAGCAGCAATGGGACCCCCAGTGCCAAGCGCTCTCCAGGTGAGACCATTAAGAAATTTTTTAAGTTTATTTATTTTTGAGAGAGAGACACCCACAGACAGAGCACCAGTGAAGGACAGGCAGAAAGACAGACACAGAATCGGAAGCAGCTCCAGGCTCTGAGCTGTCAGCACAGAGCCCGACATGGGGCTCAAATCCACAAACTGCGAGATCACGACCGGAGCCGAAGGGGGGTGCTTAACGGACTGAGCCCCCCAGGCAGCGCCCCTGAGAAAACCACTTTTTATCAACCACTGTTTTGTTCTGGTTTTTTGGGAGGCTCTGACGCAGTGGGACCTTCCTGCACAGCCCGTCGACGGGGGGGTGGGTCACGTCCGCGAGCCCGGCCCCTGGATATGTGAGCCCTGTCCAGAGACGCCAGCCAGGGGACACCCGTCGCGGCCTCCCGGGGCTCCGAGGGCCTGGAAGAGCAAGCCGGCGCCCGGGCCGCATCGCCCCTCCGAGGAGGGGAGGGCTACTCAGCAGAAAAGCCATAAATGTCGCTGTGTTCTGCCGGGTGTCCTGCCAGCCCGGAGAGGATCAATTATTTCTGGTTTATGGACAACTTACCCGGGAATGTTACGGAGCCCGTGACGCCCCATCGGTTCGTCGCTGCCTCTCCCGCCCCAGGCCCAGCGTCAGAAGCCTGGAGCGCTGTGATGGATGGCCCCGGCCGAAGCTCCAGTGTGGTCTGCAGGGCGCCTGGGGCCTGGGGACAGGATACTGTTGGTGGTGACAAGGCAGCCGCCAGGCGAGAAGACCGGGGCCCTGCTCTGCCTCCCAGGCGCTGTGTGGCCCCCGGCCAAATGTTCTGGCCTCTCTGGGCCCCTGTGTGTGACTAGTCCTCTACCTCCCTGCTTGGGCTGAGGATCCGTACAAAAACTAGGCACCGTGTGTAAACCTTGCCCTTGACGCAAGCTCCCAACGGGCCGACGGCTCCTTCCAGACTTTCCGTGCTTGCGCTCACCTCACCCTCAGGCAACTCCGCCAGGCGAGGCTGCCCCTCGGTGCTGCCCACATGCGCAAGCACAGGCGACCCCACGCATCCGAGCTTCACTTTCCCTCGGCATCAGGAGGGATAAGGGCGGGAGGGGCGTCGCTGGGCCCGTGACCCCAAGTGCCATGT
This sequence comes from Helogale parvula, assembly GCA_004023845.1. Classification (NCBI taxonomy): domain Eukaryota; kingdom Metazoa; phylum Chordata; class Mammalia; order Carnivora; family Herpestidae; genus Helogale; species Helogale parvula. The sequence goes on from PJEM01019734.1 coordinate 7,805, forward strand.
TCAGTGGCGTCACCCCCCAGGCAGGGCCACGGAAGGGGAGGCACAGCAGGACCCCGTGGCCAGCTCCAGCCTAGCGGACACGGCCCGTCTCCCTGCCCGGAGCTGGGGCAGCACCTGCCCACCAGGCCGCCCGGTCACCACCGGTCACCACCAACCCCCGCTGCTCCCAGCACGAGTGGGTCCTCCCTGAACGCTGGCCCCTCTCCCTCGCCGCCTTTGCCCTGACCGCCTCCTGCTCTCTCCCACTGCTTCCCCCTCCCGCCCTGGGAGAGGGTCTGACCCCCCTGCTTCCTGGCGCTCCCCACGGGCTACAGGGAGAGAGGCAGGGGCCGCTGACCAGGAGGCCTGGATTTGAGTGCACGTCTTCCATCTTCCACGGCCTGCAGGGGCCCCCACACCAATTCTGGAAGAGGCCAGATTCCTCCTTCCCCGTTTCCAGCCCTGCTCCCCGCCCCCCACCCGGAGCCTTATTGTACAGCAGGACCGAACCACCCTGTTATTTAATAAAATTGTCAGAACAACTGATCCGTGTGATGAACATAGCGCTCTCTCTCTCTCTCCTTTCTTTCCAGATTCAATAAACTCTGAGAGTGTTCCAAGAAGACAGGAGAGTGATAGGAGGCATCAGTCACACGTGAGAGGCTGCGGCTGGGCAGGCACAATGCGTCGCACGTGCCGCACCCGAGCCTGGGGGGAGGCCCCCCCAGGAAAGGTCAGACCGCTGCTCTGGGCAGAGGAACTGGCTGCGGACACGGGCAGCAGCTCACAAGGAGTACGGGGAGGGGGGTGGAAGAAGCTTTGCAGGATGGATGCCATCCGGGGAGGCTTCCTGGAGGAGGAAACATCAGCACTGTGTCTTGAATCATGAACAGGAGTTTGCCCGTAGAAAACTCGTGGGAGGGGCTTGCCCGCAGAGGGACAGAGTGTGCAGGGCCAGGGGCGGGACAGCGGGGCTGTGGGACTGTCTGGTGACTGAGTGTGAGGCACCTGGGAAGCCAGGTCAAGGCCGTAGACCGGATGGGGAGGTGAGGTCCTTGATGTCGGTGCCCCTGAGATCACTCAAGGGCCACAGGATTTCAGGAGGGAGGTTGCTCTTAACCACAGGCCCTGAGCCCTTCACCTGCTGAGGGGGGAGGCGTGACGGGAAACCACCCACCTTGTCGCCCTGGGCCCTGTGCTCTCCCATGTCTTCAGCATCTCCTGTCCCCAGACGTTAGGGCCCTGAATGGGTGACAATCCTGGATTACCGGGTCTGCCCAAGTAACCACAGGGTCCTTTCAGAGGAGGTGGTCAGGAGGCCGCATGAGCAGATGCGGCCACAGGCCACTAACGCAGGCGCCTCCGGGAGCCCGGAGAGGCAGGAGCGGGTCCCCCGGAGCTCAGGGAAAGCAGCTCGTGGCCGGGGGTTTGCCCCTGACCCTCAGGTTGGACCTCTGGACCAGCCGTGGCCACGCAGCCCACGCAGGGCACAAGCTCCCAGCTGCAAACGCAACTCCACTCCTTCTAGTGGCTCCTCCCCACAAAATCCTGCAGCCGGGACTTGGGGAGGACGCCTGCCCCCGCCCCCTCGCGGCCCAGGGGCGGGGACATCTCCCCTCCCCGCCGAACAGGCCCGGGGCTCCTGTCAAGGCCTTGGTGGCCACATTACTGGCAACGGCTGGGTGTTTCATGCCGAACATTAAAGATATTTTACACGGGAGATTTAATACGGAACATTAAGAACCATTGAGATCACTCATATCAATTGAAGATACAGTAATTGAACCCCATAAAGATTACTGAGAGGCTGGGGCAGCTCTGAGGAGAGATGAGCAAGGAGATAAACAGGGCCCCTCCCCCGCCTCGCCGCCCCGGGGCCCCTGGTTCCAGACACGCATGGGCCACTCTCGGAGGCGAGACGGGGACCGAGGCTGCTGGTCTCAGAGGGCCTGGGCAGCTCCAGAAGTTTCTGTGCATTTCAGATATGCGGCTAATGGAGAGAGCAAGGGCCCGAGACACAAGCAATTTCATTTCATGTGGCCAGGGTGTCTCATTCTGTCACGGGGGTGTCCCTGACCCTGGTCACACCCTGAGTCCCAACCCTGGTCACATCCTGAGCCCCGACCCTGGCCACACTCTGGGCCCTGACCCTGGTCACATCCCAAGCCCTGACTCCCATTTCTTGCCCAGGTGTGTCCTGATCTCAGGGGTGGAGGACCCCTGGAGGGCACCCATTCGCCCATCAGCCCCTCCTTGAGCACCCCGTGGGCTGGGCCCCGGCTGGCTCTGTGCCTCTTGAGCAGGCTCCTGCCCTCAGTGAGCTTGACCAGTGGGGGCGGTGGGGGCGGTGGGGGCGGAGGAGGCAGCCATGGCCGCCCAGGTTCTGAGACACAGTCCCTGGCGCATGTCCACGGGGGTGGGGAGCCCACCTCGTCTCCCGTGCTCGGGCCACCAACTTTGACCCCAGGGGCCTCGAGCCTTTGCTGCCCCCACGTGAGGCCCTCAAGCAAACCGAAGTCCTCCTGCTGTCCCCTCCCTGGCCCTCTGTGCGGCCCCGTCCTAGTCTGAAGTGTGCCAGTCGAGGGCATTCACGTCGAGCGCTGGGGCCGAGCCCAGACCCCGCCGAGGGCCCTCGCCCTGCTGCCCTGGCCTTGTTCACAGAAGCTGAGTGGGAAGGAAACCGCACAGGTCAGTCTGTCTGTCCCTTCTGTGTGGGACCCAGGACAAGTCACCTAACCTCCGGAGCCTGGCTTCGCCCCTGCAGCCGGGGACTATGATGCCATCGGACCCCGGGGCGCTAGCACCATGCAGGGCCCCGGGCAAACCCTCCGCACGTCCCGGACTGCGCAGCCCTCTCGAGCCAGCCTCGGGGCCCGGGGCCAGCGGCAGGGGCCATGCTGGGTGAGCGGCCGACGCCCCACCCCCGCCAGGCTCGTCATCCACCCCTGCCCCTCGAGCCGACACCCAGCCAGGCTGCCTGTGTGATGTGATCCATTTCATCTACCGGCTGGTCTATTGCTGATTCATAACCGATCTGTCACCCTGAGGGATCAATGCGTTCGGGGGGCACCACATACATAACACCTGGTCCATAATTAGATTTGGGCTTCCTGGCATCTCAGTGAGGCTTGGGGCCCCTCCCCTTCCCAGCCAGGGGCACGGATGCCTCCAGGCCCCCCACACACAGGAAGGAGGTGTGATCCCAGCCTCAGGGCACAGGCCTGGGGTGTGAGACCACGTCAGGGCCCCAGGCCAGTCTCCTGCCCCGAGGAGCTGAATGTGGCCATCTGCTCCCAGGTCAGCACCAGGGCCAGGGCCGAGGGGGAGGGGCACTGGCATGGGCCAAGGATGCCCACGGGCGCTCTCCTGTCCCCCAACCTGTGGGGACAGCCCGTTCCCGGCCCAGCATCCTTGCCAACCTCACCTGCGCAGCTCCAGCAAGGCCAGAGGCGGCAGGTGGGCGCCCTCCCCTCCCCCAGATCTTTCTGGAAGGATGTGGGGCTGGCCCTGCAGGGTCGGGCTCAGCACAGGGCTCCCTCTCGGGGCCCTCCCCTTCCTCACACCTCCTTTATGCTCGCGACGATAGTGGCATCTTGGCAGCTACAAGGATCTATATCCCAAAATAGCAAAAAAATCCCCATCGTGTGAGAATTTTTCAGGCCGAGGCCGCGCAGGATGGAGTATCGGACTGTGTTTCCACAGGCACCTGATTTATGGGCATGCCCGGTCCTGCGGGCTCCCCACCCTCCCCCTCCCCTGCCCCCCCGGGATGCACCAGGCTGCGGAAGGGCTCCTCCCAGTCAGGCAGGTGACTGGCCCCTGCCCCACCCTAGTGTAAGGGTCAGGCCGCATCTGGTCATCCGTAAATGGCCACACAGTTGTCCCTCATCCACAACCCACATCACAAATGAGAAACTGAGGTGCAGGCAGGGCCGTGAACTGCCCCAGCCAGGACGTAGCCCCCTCAGGCTCCGAGAACCACCCCCCTCACACTGGCACGCACACCCGAAGGCACCCGGATGCACACGCACACACACGCGCACGCACACCCAGAGAGCAGTCTTCTTTCATGCTTCGGGGAGTGGTCACGGTCATGGCCTCTCGCCCCCCGGTGGCCTGGCCTGCGGGGTCGCCCCCTGGCTGTCTGGGTTCCGAGGTCCCCCATGCCTCCCACAGGACACACTGGGACAGGGGGTGGGGCTTACGGCATCTGCACAGCCACCCCTCTCTGGGCTCCAAGGTTTCCGAGCCACGGACACTGGGCAGGCGCACACTCTGTGCCGTCCCTCTGACCCTCCGTGTCCCGTCTGGAAAGCAGGGCTGGGGACGATGTCCCAACACAGAGCCGGCCCCCCGTGCGGAGCCCAGAGTAGACAGTCCTGCTAGAGATGACAGGGGGGAGGGTGACGAGCAGAGGGAGACCCTCTCAGGGCAGCTATGCATCAGAGCAAGAGAGGTGTTCCAGGCAGGACGACACGAGGGTGGGGGCGGGGGGTGGACGGGGGACAGGGGGACAGGAGGACGAGGCCGGGACAGGAGGCCTGGTCTGACACCTGTGTGGTCCTTCTTCCTGAATCATACTCAAAGAACGTCACAGCTGCAGGACCTCACGACCTCCGCCCACCTTGCAGACGTGGAAACTGAGGCCCAGAGAGGAGAAGAGTTTGCTCGGGAACACCAGCAGAAGCAGAGCCCTCAGAGCCGGGAGGGCCTGTCACCAGCCTCCCTCCTGGAGGGGTCTCAGGAGGAGCGCTGGGCAGGGCTGGGTTCCCACCGCCCTGGAGGCCTGGGTCCACCCCAGGACCTGAGCAGAGGTGGAGGAGCCCCCTGGGGGGACGGACTTTATGGGGCCGGCAGATCAGAAGGGGTGGGCATGCTGGACGCGAAGACACAGGGAAGGAGAGGCCGAGGCCACAGCAGCGCCAGGAGCACAGCCTCCGTGAACTGTAGCAATTCATTATCCTTCTTCAGTTGATGAGGATGATCTCCAGGACAATTAGTCTCGGAATTACTGACGGAGGAGAACGTTAAGAGAAAAATAAATTAAAAAGAAATCCATTTGAGCTGTAATTGTAATACACTGTATCATAGTCAATTGAATCTCAAATACAAGCTGGTCCCTTGTCAATTGATTTCAGCGAGTAAACAATTTGGGTATTTAAATTGGAGACTCACGGGGGAAGGGAGCAGGGGCTTGGGGAAAGGGAGAACTGGAAACTCCGGGCTCAAAGTTGGCTCTGAGCCTCTGGTGCTGCCAGGCTGAGCCAGCAGTTCTGGGCTGGAAAGAGGTCCCGTGCTGCTGCCCCGCCCCCGGCCCACGGGTCACCTCTGGGTGCCATCCTGGACCCAAACCGAAGCACAGAGCTGCCTGGTCTGTGACACCTCTGTCCCTGAGCACTTCCACTGCGCCCCCACGACCGACTGTGGCTTCTCTGTGTACACGTGTGAGTCGGCCACCACATCGGGAGCTCCTGGGAGGCCGGGTCCCGATTCGCTTCTTGAGACAGGCCCAGGTGGGAGGACATGCAGCTGACAAGGAGCTAAAGAAGTGGATACGTGGGTGGTGGGTAAGTAGATGGTAGGCAGGCGGATGGATGGATGGGGTGAGGGGCGGTCGGGTGGGTGAGTGCGTAGATGGATGGATGGATGGATGGTTGGGTGGGCAGGTGAGTGGACAGGTAGATGGATGGGTAGATAGGTGGATGGACAGATAAAAGAGACTGTGGGTGTTTTCTGAACTGTTGTGGACACAAGGCCACTTCTCTGCAAGAAATTTTGTGCCTAAGACTCTAGAACCTTCCTTAGCTTCCAACCAAGAAACGATTTTCAAAGCCAAAAAAGCAAAGCAATGCCTGATGCTCAAAAGACCCACTGGGCTCCCATCCCCCGAGGCAACTGGCCTGAGCGCAGTGGAGGCCCACCAGGGACCACAGGGCATCAGGAGGGGGCGCCATCTTGCAGGACGGGTGTGGGGGGGCTCCTTCCCCCACCATCAGAGCCGCTGAAGGTGGTACCTCTCAAAGTCACACCCTCCACCGAGTCACACGGCCCCACCCCAGGGACTGCCCAAGCTAGTGCCCGAGGGGGTATTCCCACTGGTGGTCATGGGCCTGGCTCTGCTCCAGTGGGGGCCAGGGTCCAGCGCCACTGAGGGCAAAGAGGGTATGGAGGCAGTGGCCAGGTGAGTGGCCCTGACCACGGCGGAGGGTGCCCGGGCCCCCTTCGGGCGGGACGCCCACACCCTGAGGCCCTCGGGATGCAGGCTGGGTCACATTACGGAGGAGGAGCTTCCGGCCTGTGGAGACTGGGACAAAGGAGCACTGGGGCAGATTGTGTGTCCTAAAAACGGTCCCCTTGACCCTCCCAGCACGAGGGCAGGTCTCCTCGCCCTCCCCGGGGGCCCAGGCAGCCACAGCGGTGCTGCTGGGGACGCTGAGGCTGGGTCTCCTGAAAGGACGCGGTTTCTGCCCTGCTGTCCCTCCAGACGCTCCTGGGGACGCTTGCCCTGGATGCGTGCCACGCAGTGAGGAGGCCGGGACCGCAGGGGGAGCCACGGCCAGCACCAGCCAGCGGGCCTGTGACGGAGCCAGCCATCAGCAGGTGAGAGATGCTGGCCCCCGTCTGTCATAGCAACGGGCTGTTTCCCTTCTTAACTGAGCCCCGCCCCCCAGCACCTCACAGCCCCGGAGGGACTAGTTCGCTACTTAACCCACAAACAGCAGAGCGTGGCGGTCGCCTGGTGACAGCACTAGCCAGTGTGCTGATTAAGAGCAAGGGTGTGTAGACGGACCTGGGCACACCCCCCGAGGGACGGGGCAGGTGTTTTGCTCTCTGCCGTCTGTGTTGTTTGCTTATTCGCCTGAGTTGTATCCTAAATGGAAAGGTTGGTGACACAGCGTCCACCCTGAGCTGCAGGACCCCCTTGCCTGTGGCTCCACGGAGGCTGGCTCAGCTCATAGCCAGAGAGGCCGCCCCGAAGCACCTGGGTAGAGGGTGCCCACGGCAGGGTCCTCATGGGCTCCCATGCCGAGGAGGGGGCCAGGTGGCCCAGTCAGGGTGGGACACAGCTGAGCCCCAGACTCTGCAGGCCTGCCTCCCGTCGCCCTGTGCTGGAGGCTCTAACCCCCCCCCCCCCACTTCACAGGTGAGGGGCCCAGGCTCCCGAGGCAAGAGCTGTGCGTGGGCCGGATGTGGACCGGGGGGGGGGCGGGGTGGAGGGGGCAGGGAGGTGATGGGGAATGGAAGGCTCCGGGGTCCTTGAGGTGTGAGCCCCACAGCGCGGGTCCACGGTGGGGTGCTGAAGCCGTGTTCTCTCTTCGCCCCATGCTCCCCCGGAAGGAAGTGCAACAGTCACACAGCCTCC
>PJEM01019735.1:0-15148 GCA_004023845.1 Helogale parvula
TGGCCATTTGTAGTAAGGTGGATGGACCTCGAGGGTGTCATGCTAAGCGAAATAAGTCAGGTAGAGGACAGATACCATTTGTTTGCACTCATAGGTCTAACAGGAGAAACCTAATGGAGGACCATGGAGAGGGGAAGGGGGAAAGAGAGTTGGGGAGAGAGAGGGACACAAGTCATGAGAGACTATTGAATACTGAGAACGAACCAAGGGCTGAAGGGGGAGGGGGAAGGGGGTGATGGTCATGGAGGGGGGCACTTGTGGGGAGAAGCACTGGGTATTATATGGAAACCAATTTGACAATAAACTATTATTAAAAAATAAAACAAAGAAACTCTAGTTTAGAGTTTTGGACTGACAGAAACATTGTGAAGACAACTGCTGAGACCTCACACCTAGTTTCCCCTGTTCCTACTTTGTTACAATTAATAAACTCACAGTGATATATTGTTATTAACTAAAATCCACACATTATTCAACTTTTCCCCCCTAATATCCCTTGTCTGTTCCAGAATGCATCCAGGTTAGTAATTTTACAGTTGGTCATTATGCCTTCTTATGCTCCTCTTGGTGATGGTATTTTCTTGATTGTCCTTGTTTTTTACGACTGGCAGTTTTCAAGAATACTGGTCAGATATTTTGCAGAATGACCCTTAATTAAGATTTGTCTAATGCTTGTTTTCATGATTAGTCTTAGTATTTTTTAATGTTTATTATTTTTGAGAGAGTGAGAGGGAGAAAGTGGAAGAAGGGCAGAGAGCAAGGGACAGAGGATCTGAAGGGGGCTCCATCCAGACAGCACTCAGCCTGATGTGGGGCTCAGACTCATGAGCAGCAAGATCGTGACCTGAGCTGAAGTTGGATGTAACTTATAACTTACAACTTACCACTGTCCATTTTTGCCTTAATCACTGGTTGAAGTAGTGTTTATTAAGTTTCTCCATTGGAAAGTTACTCCCTGCCCCACCCCCTCTGCCTTCCATAGTATTCCCTATGAAAGGAAATCACTATACACAGCCCATATTTAAGGAATGGTAAGCAATGCTCTACCTCCTTGAAGGTGGAGTATCTACAGAAATTATTTGCAATTCTTTCGTATGGGAGCTTTGTCTACTCTCCCCAGTTTATTTATTTAGTCGCTTATTTATGAGTATGGGACTCGTGGATATTTATGTTATACTTTAAGTTATAATCTGCTACTACATTATTCTGTTGCTCAAATTTTTCTAGCCTTGGCCATTGAAAACTCTTTCAGTTGGTTCTTGTGTCCCTTTAACTGGTTCCATCATTGTGGCTTTTTTCTTGTTTTGCTTTGTTTTAAGTACTTCTCCATTTTCTAGACCTGTAAAATATTCCAGGTTCATTTTGCATGTTTCCTCCCCTAATCATAAAATCAACCATTTTGCTAAGAAGCCCTGGGTCCATTTACTTGGGATGGAATAGAAATCAAGATCAGGGTGCCAGGTATCCTTATTGCTGCTAAGATATAGTTGTTTCTAGGTCCTCTCTGCTGATGCACAGAGCAACAAAATATCTGTATGCCCTAACCCATGTGTATACAAATATCTATCAGTATTTCTATATGTAACTATCCTTACCTATAGGAAAGTAAACATGAATTCATGCTGATGCCTACATTTCTAATCTATTACTACACAGATCATTATCACCTCCTCCCACTGTTTACTGTAACCTGTCTCAGCAGACAAGAACATGTCTCTTAAATAAAAATATACATCTAGCACTTTCAGTTATATAGACTAATTCATGCATTTACAAAATGACATATGTTACAAATACACCCATTATAGCACTGCTTGTAAGTCAAGACATGAAAATAATTTAACCATCAATGAGTGATCAATTAAATAAACGTATTCCATATGCAGATTTATATCATGCTATGTAGTCTAATTGGAAAAGATTCCCAAGTAACCATTTTCAATAAATAAGTAAATGGATGAATGAATAAAAGATAAATAAGAGAAGCTGAAGAAAAAGTCATTGAACATTATCTAAAAAGTATAACCACAAAAAGGATGGAAATTCAAGAGTGGGAAAAAAAATCAAGTTTACCCTCCATATGTATGCAATAGCTAACTTCAGAAGGACTAAGTACTTTAAATGGGAAAAGAAAACCTTGTGTGACAACATGTTTGTTTAATGATCAAATACAACATAACTCATAACACTAAATGTACAAATACCACATAATCAATAGCATAAATATCACTAATTTATTTTAATGGCAAAAATTTTCAATATGTCAATAGATAAAAGGTATTTTTGAAGAACAGTTTTGTAATTTGTAATGCACATGACAAATCCATAACTATAATATTCAACTGAAATAATTTTTTATTTTTTATTTACTAAATTTTTTATGTTTATTTTTGAGAGAGCAAGAAACAGAGTATGAGTGGGGGAGGAGTTGTGAGAGAGGGGGACACAGAATCTGAGGCAGTCTCCAGGCCCTGAGCTGTCAATACAGAGCCCAATGTGGGGCTTGAGCTCACAGACTGTGAGATCATGACCTGAGCTGAAGTCAGATGCTTAACCAACTAGGCCACCCAGGTGTCCCTGAACTACTTTCTTTTTAATGTTTATTTATTTTTGAGAGTAAGAGAGACAGAACATGAGTGGGGGAGGGGCAGAGAGAGAGGGAATCCAAAGCAGGCTCCAGGCTCTGAGCTGTCAGTAAAAAGACCAATGCTGAGCTCAAACTCACTACCCTTGGGATCATGATCTGAGACAAAGTCAGATGCTTATCTAATTGACTGAGCCATCCAGTGCACCTCAACAATTATAATATTCAAAGAAAGCTTACAGACTGACATGAAAAGACAAACAACATAATAGATATAGAGAGAGTAAGAATAGGCAATTAACAGAAGAGCAAATTCAAATGGTCAAAAATATCTGAAAATTTCTCTGTCTTCTCAAGTAATCAGGAAAATGCATTAAAATTTGCCTGCCCTTTTGTTTTTTTATTTATTTTTTTAAAATAGTTTATTGTCAAATTGGTTTACATACAACACCCAGTGCTCTTCCCCAAAAGTGCCCTCCACCATCACCACCACCTCTTCCCCCCCCCTCCCCCTTCCCCTTGAACTCTCAGTTCATTTTCAGCGTTCAATAGTCTCTCAAGTTTTGCATCCCTCTCTCTCCCCAGCTCTCTTTCCCTCTTCCCCTCCCCCCTGGTCCTCCATTAGGTTTCTCCTGCTTTCCTGTTAGACTTATGAGTGCAAACATATGGTTTCTATCCTTCTCTGCCTGTCTCATTTCACTTAGCATGACACCCTCAAGGTCCATCCACTTTCCTACAAATGGCCATATTTCATTCTTCCTCATTGCCATGTAGTACTCCATTGTGTATATATACCACATCTTCTTGATCCACTCATCAGGTGACGGATCCTTTTGTATCAGTGAATGGATAGAAACTGAAATATTGATAGTTACCATTTTTCTCTTAAATTTGTATATACTCTTTGATCCTCCGCCACAAGGAAAATTTATTATTTACATAATCAAACAAGTGAAGTTATTTTTATTAAAAATGAAAACATGAATAAAATGTGGATATAGACAAAGAATGCAAACTGAAAATAAACAGATGAATTATTTGAATTTTATTAGAAATCAAAGTATCATTAATTAAGGCAATATCTTGTATCACTTAAGAAATTTTCAGTGATGAAAAATATTGATAACGTTGTACTGTTTTGATTATAAATCAACAAAAGCTTTCTGTAGGAATTTGAAAATATTTATCAAGTATTTATACATACACATGCTTTTTGGTTGACAACTGAACTTCTAGAAATTTACGCTAAGGAAATAACCTTGAATTTCTTGAGGGTTAGCTATAAGACTGCTAATAGTTATCTCTGACTTTAGGAATTTCAAAATATTTAAAATACTAAATAAAATGTTTGCTATAAAATACTTTTATAATTTCTTACAGAAAATTTAAAGATTTCATAATGTGCACATGTTATGTTTTCAATTAGCATCTATGTGTGTAGAGGTGAGAAAAGCCAAATAAAACATGAACAAAGGGCCAAAGGTTATTGTTTTCCTCACAATTTTCTCTATTGTTATTGAAATGCCTTTTTTTTGAAATGTCTTTTAAATAAAATTAAAAGTAACACAGGCCTGGTGATTTGTAATTGTTTTTCTTCAAATTTTAGGACTGGATAATCATTTCTATTTAAAAAGTCTGTAGTAGGAATCCAAACCAGAGTGGAAAAATCAATTGTAGGTAATAAAGCTCAAGAGGAGAGCCAGGAAGCCACAGGGAAACAATAACAGCTCTGTACTCTGCCAGCTGAGTGGGAATTAGGTCAGTCAGAACTGTACACTTAAGTCGATATGCCATCGGAGCAAAATTATAATTTGCTTGAATCCCATCATCGGGGTCACTGGTGGCCCATTTGTAATTCACTTGTACTTCATCATATCTTCCCTCAGTCTGGACATCATAATCCCTCATTCCTCTCTCAAATTAGCTCCCTTTTGTTGAAAAAGGCATTTTGTCTTTATGCTTGTTTTTCCCTTTCTTTCAATTTCAGCAACAGGTAAGCAGACAAATGACCTTAGAGGTACACGAGCTCGCCCCAAGAAAGGAACCATTTCTTCAAGATGCAAAAACTAAATGATATAATTACATAAATTATGAGACAATTTTCCATTTACCTGGTTACAGAGACACCTGATTCACATATCAAAGACAGATGTTTGCACTTACACAGATACCCTAAAATTTGTTGATGCAGCAGGATTTACTATTGGCATATCCAAGAGAATCTAGAGAGCTGACAGTTGGGTCACTTGTGTTTCTAATGAAAGCGAACCAGCAGAGAGGAGAACACACACACTCACTCACACACACACACACACACACACACACACACAAAACAAACAAAACAATACAAACAAAAACCTAAACATTCTTCAGATACGCCCTTTCAACCTTAGTAATAAAAGCATTTTCTAACAAATTTCTACAATAATATAGAAGAGATCATTTCAGGTATTTTTAGGAACAGCAAGGGCAGTGATATTAGTCATCTGCATACATAAGAATATGGGAATAAGGTTGGTTTTTCTCCAATTGTGAATAAGCATCTAAAGCAATCTCAAATCCTTACACATTACGTAGAACTGAGACAATTATCATTTTTTCACAAGGTTGGCAAACACAGTATGAGAATATTCTGTTGTCAATTTCAGTGGGTACTTTTATTATTCTAAGGAAATAAAAAATTACAAAATATATTACTAATTCTGCACTGAAACCCTGTCACAGACACATTCATGCACACACACACACACACACACACACACACACACACACATTATAATTGTTTCTTTATCAAATAACAATCCAGTACTGTTGTTTAAATGATTATGCTAACATAGGATAATAATGCAAGATAAGTTTTCTACAGAAAATTCACACCCTTTGCTTTCCCCAGCTTGTAAATTACAAAACTGTAGGCATAATACCACCTGTTTAATCAGGTATGTTCTTTGGAGTGAAAGAATTAGAAAGAGCTAAGTTCCCAAGGCATTTCTAAAATCCTTTGGATAAAAACAGAATCAGACCTGAGAAAACATTCACCTTATTATTTTAAGAAGATTAGAAAATTTTAAAACCTTCATGAAGAGCTAGGGCTAATTGTCTTTTTGAATGGCGATTATTTGACAATTCTTATTCTTGTCCTCTGACATGGAGTATCTTTGTCAGGAGGATTTTCAAAGAGAGTCATTTGGCCTAGGATCACCAGGGAGCCACCAAGCATTTTCTTGGTGGGAAAGCCGAGCTCTGCTGGTTTTCCAAAAGCCATGTTAAGAGTAGGGACTCGGAAAAAGGTATAATGTGTAGGTCTTCAAAATTTCATTCACACAGGTATTTCTCTAGCCTTTAAGGTTTATAAGACACTTTCATGCACAGTTGCTTTTTTAATGAATGTTATTGAACCTTTGAGGGCAGAAAAGAAATATGACTTCAAACATGAGGAATCGGAGGCATAGATAGGCTCAGGGGTTTGCTCAAAGTCATGAAGTAAGCATCAGAATGAGAACACAGATTTCACTTGGGACTCCAAAACCTTTATTCTCTCCAATAGGTCAAATGGTTTTGAATGCTAAGAAATACTAGATTACAAAGGGTTGCCCAGATAATCTGAATCAGAGTTTCAGAGGATAAGTCATAGGTCAATATATTCTTCAGCAAACCCCCAAGTGAGGCATTTGCGCTACCAAGTGTTTTGCCACCTTGTTAAATCATTTTCGTGGCATCAGTTTTTAAAGTTCACAACAAATGTATAGTTTTGTGAAACACAGAAAATATATTTTCTCTCTATGAAAGAGGTTTAAATGGGAGGAATATCATTATTTGCAAATGAGGCTTCTAGGTTTTTCTGAAACCTAATCTCAGAAAAATCCAGGAGAGCATAAAGAATTGAATGTTATAGGGGTGCCTGGGTGGCTCAGTTTGTTAAGCGTCCGACTTTGGCTCAGGTCATGATCTCGCGGTTTGTGGGTTCAAGCCCCACATCAGGCTCTGTGCTGATAACTCAGAGCCTGGAGTCTGTTTCAGATTCTGTGTCTCCCTCTCTATCTGTCCCTCCCCTGCTCACACTCTGTCTCTCTCTGTCCCAAAAATAAACAGTAAAAACATTTAAAAGAATTGAGTGTTGTAAACTGTGTATGTAACCTTCTTAGGAAAAGTCTGTAGGTGTCTGAATACTATGCCAAGATAACAAGAACAACAGCAACAACAAAATCAAAGCCAAGATTACTTTCTCCAGTGCCTAGCAATCATAATCTTTTCTTTTTCTGCATGTATTTTTCAAACCTGGGAGTGTTTCCTTTCCTTCTAGTCCACCTCAGGAAGATTCATGAGATCTCTGATTTCTGGCTGAAGATGAAATTATTTTAAGGAAAATTAAATATTTGGAGGTATGAAGTTTAAAGTTCAAGTACTTGTCTACTCTGTAGAAGGTTGTTACTTGTTTCATTCTACAACCATTTATATGCCAGGCAAGAAATCACTAGGGATATAAAGCAAAATATAATTATTGCATCCTCCAAAAAATCCACAAAATGGGGACAGGATAACACAATAGAATGACTTGAAAAAGGTGAGGTCATAAGGGCAAGGGCTTGATGATGGTGATGATGATGATGATTATATGTATGTATGTAGGTAGGTAGGTAGGTAGGTAGGTAGGTAGGTATTTTGCTGTCCAATCTCCAGCATCTACAATATTGTCTGGGACAAAAAAGGGCACAAAAATATTTGCTGAATTAGAAATTTAAAAAGCAATGTTTTTAATCCAATTATCAGGCAGTTACTAAAAAAGATTTTCTGACTTTCCTGCAGGTGTGTATTTGTGACCTGCACATTTATTGTACTACGCCATAAATGACTTTCAAAAACTTAGTTTAAACAGAATCTGATGCTTTTAATTTTAAGGCTTTAGTCTCAAGAATTATTTTTGGATTCAGTTTCCTTTGCCTTCTCCTTTGTCAATTAACTGAGATGAACTCTATGGACATCCAAAACTAACTTTGAAAGAGGTTTTTCAGGTGAATGTAACTTCCTCAAAGAGTAATTTTTGTATAAAATAAGGAATCAAGGCATGCTCAAGCAATGAGAAACCTATTAAGGAATCAAATATATGGCTCTTTCCCCACCCTTACTGGGGGACATTTCTGTGAGATTATCCTCATCTTACGTGGTGGGTGCTGTTGAACAGCCTGGATCACTTGGGACCATGGCCTTCATTCTCAAGTAGCTGTTGGGGGTGTTGGAAGGTGATGGCTTTTCTAGAATTGCCCTTGTCCAAGGTCATGGCACCTCCGCAGGGGTAGTCTTCACCCAAAGACTTATTTATGTTACTCCAGGAAGGACAACTCTAAGGGGTCATCCAAGCCCATAGTCCTCTGCAGTATCATTTGAGCCCTTTGTTTTGGCTGCAAGGAAATTCAGTCCCTTCTTCTGCCCTCATTCCACTCCCTCACAGGTGTTCCCAAAAGTTCTCCCCAAAAAACCTTTCACACATCTCTCATAACCTATATCCAAGATAACCCACCTTCAGATACTTTATATTACAGTATATGTGGTATCTGCATAACTGTGATTAAGTCACTGAACATCCCTCTCTTTCATTTTTATTCTATCTGCAATATTAAGGTAACTCTACTGGGTGATCTCCAAGGGCCTTTCTGCCTGTAAAGTTGTATGCTTCCACTACCCGATAATGGTGTTATGAGATAAATAAGTGATAAATTTTATAGATGTTTGGAAAAAAGAAAAGAGGTTTTAGAAGCATTATGGCAGCAGGGACTTGTTTCTCACTACACAACTTGGTACAAAATTCTTAACTATTTGCAAGCCTCAGATGTTTAGCATCCTGATTCTGCTCCGTTTTTTCACGTTTCCTTCCCCATGTTGTCGCTGAGCTCCCAGTAAGATAGGTTTATCACTCCCAGATCAAGTCAAAAAAAGATGTAATTATTACCAATCTTTTCCAACAATATTCAGATAATACTTTTCAAGCCAATTTTCATATCAAGACAGTACTTTATTTTTTTTTTTCCTCCAGAAAAGAATAGTCTAAGAATTCTGTTCCCGACTTGTTGAGCTGGTATCTAAAGGAGTCTTTTTTTTTTTTTTTGACTTGAGCAGGAATTGAGAAATCTATCTTACTTGAAGCTCAGTGACAACATGGGGAAGGAAACATGAAAAAACAGAGCAGAATCAGGATGCTAAACATCTGAGGCTTCCAAATAGTTAAGAATTTTGTAGTGAGAAAGAAGTCCCTGTTGCTATAATACTTCTAAAACCTGTTCAACTTGTCCCCCTCACCCCACCAACAAGCATCCACTGGACATGTGCTGTGCATAAGGCATTGGACTTAAGCCTAATTTACATGAAAAATAACTTGACAAGTTCATTATCTTTTCATTTTTTGATGGTGATAAAAATGAATTCAAAGGTCAGAGAGAGGTTAAGCCATAATGTCCCGAAAGTCTGGGTTGGTTATACAATGAAGACTCTGCAAGATCTTCATCAGAGAAAAGCTGTATGTCTTTGCAGGGGCACACATGTGTTTGAGGGATGGAAACTCAACATGCGGCATCTTGTCAGTGCCTGGCCCCTACGGGGTATGTGATAAATGTGTATTGAATTGTTGAAGGCATTGATGACCATTGAATCTCTTGTTTTCAGTACAGGGCCAGGAACCAAATATTCATTCAAATATTATTAGTTGGTATATGAATGAAAGAATAAATAAAAACATAAATAAAACTTTTAGAATGTTCTTTTTTGCTCCCATTCAGCATTTGCCATGTATGTTCCTCTTTTCTTCCAAGGGGGAATCATCTTTCTCAGAATCATCCTTCATCATCCCTTCCTGCACACTGGTGAGATCAGGTTGCCCAAACAGATTCACAGTATTCTTGACATTTCTTTCCCAATGTCGTCCAAGGTTTGCAATTATATATTTGTGTGATTATTTCACTAATCTTTAGTCATTAAGTTCAATAGATGCTAGACTGACTCTGTCTCTTTTATTATCTCTAGAAATCAGCATGCTTGACACATAACTGACACTTAATAAGTACTTATTATATATGTAGAAGGATGGAGGAATGAATGGATGGGTAAATACTGAATGAGTAAATGGGGAGAAAGAGACAGAAACTGAAAGAAGAGATTAAGAGAAAGAGAGAGAGAAATCAGGGAAAATAGGTAGGTGTTTTAGTTTTCCTACCATTAGAGGAAATAAAAAAGTAGGAGAGGATCTAAATCTTAGTGCAAACACACACACAGAGGCAAGCAAAAACAAAGAGGACTCAAGGAAATGACAGAAGCTGGATAGGAATTTGAAAAACTATGCTTCATTAGAAGGAGTAGGTTAATTTCATTGTTTGACATAATAATAAGACATTTGAACCAGACATTGTATAGAATTTTGAATTTATTGAAATGAAGACTGGATGGTCGTCTAGGAAGGGGATGCGCAGGCCTGTTAACAGTTGATTCTATTTAAGGAAAATATTGAGCCTGAAGAAATATGTGTTAATTGGGAAGGAGTTGCAGGGGAAAAAAAAAAGCCAGCCATAAGGTGGTCACAGAGCTAGGAGGGCTGAAAAATTCCAAATCAAGGAAGTCAAGAGTGGTAAAGTTTTATTGAAAGCAGCCACCATTGGTGACGTCCAAGGTAGCAGAGGGTTTGTGGAAGAGAGCTAGCTCCCCTACATTCCTCATTAATAATTTGTGCTATTAAATCCAATGTGATGTCTGAAATGCAAAATGTATTTCTGCCTATACTTATGTTTTGTCATTATTTCTAGTTGACATGCACAATGGAGGCTTTTTTTCCCTTTAGGGTGCCATTTTTTTTTCTGGAGGTATAAAAGGAATGCTGGGAATTTATTGATTCTTTTTATAGGTTTATATAAAATTCAATCTCCAAAATAGATTCTGTCTGCTGATACTTAGTAGAAGAGAATTCATCTTCTTCTGGGTGGCGTGAACTAGAGCAAGGCTTTGTCAGTTAGGGCTTCAAGGCTACAGAGCTCTCACTCAGGAACCTGAGATGACCATGACCCAAATCCAGTTTCTCTCAATGGCTTGTTCTCTCCCTACCTGAATTAGATTCCCACAGGGACTGGGCTTACGTGTAAGGCATCTGTTTTAGAAGTCCATAAAGGAGCTTCTACAAATGCAACAAGATGCCATAGTTTGCAAAACTACATTGGAGTTTATGCAGAAGTCATCTTTGTGCATTTACCTTTTAGAGACTGTGGTCAAATTATAGTCAAAGGTATGATGCTTTCATCTAAGGTGAAGTAGAAAAGTTTACTTTTCTTCTTATTTATGATACATAGTGTCATGAAAAGCCTGAATACCTCAATAATAAACACAATAATAAATACTTAGTGGCTTTTTTATTTGCGGAGTTGCAGTTCACATGGAAATGAAACTAGCTGATATCATTTTACATGATTTAGAGCCATCAGGGAGTTAGAAACTTCTCCATTTAATAATAAAGTGGTTTCTGGGGAGCCTGGGTGGCTCAGTCGGTTAAGTGTTCAACTTCAGTTCAGGTCATGATCTCATGGTTTGTGAGTTTGAGCCCAACCTTGGGCTCTGTGCTGACAGTTCAGAGCCTGAAGCCTGCTTTGGATACTGTGTCTCCCTTTCTCTCTGCCCCTTCCCTGCTCACACTCTCTCTCTGTTTCAAAAACTAACAAACATTGAAAAAATTTTAAAAAATAAAGTGGTTTCTATGGTGTAGTATCCTTTTTGTTTATTACTGATACAGTTATTCATCACACCATTCCTCCTCTGAAGTAACATCATTTTATACTTTTTAAAAATTTTATTTATTTTTGAGAGAGTGGGGGAGGGGCAGGAAAAGAGAGAATTTCAAGCAGACTCTGCACTATCAGCACAGAATCTGATGAGGGGCTCAAACCAAGAAACCATGAGATCATGACCTGAGTTAGATGCTTAAGTGACTGAGTCACTCAGGTGCCCCTGAAGTAATATGATTTTAAATGTTCCAAGGCACAAACAGGACATTGTAATTCCTCAAAAACCCAACATACAGCACCGTGCATACTTGTCCCTACTGCTGTGTTGTTTAGTGTTTTCACTTCATATCCCTAAAGCATGTGAGCAGAGGACAGAGTGGTCGTAGCAGCCTTTCATGGTGAACACGGTCCTCAGTTTCCACTCTGACACTGAGACACTCAGCTATTTCCTTTACACAACCTTTCTTGAATATTGCCTTGATATAGGGATGAAGTGAGATCTTAAATTAGAAGGAAACTTCCATTAAAATCCCGTCTGTGGGGCTTTGAGCATTTCTGTTCTTGACTTGATTCTTAAAGCACATTCCTTCCTTAATACCTGGTCCCATGCCTCCATATCCCTGCACTCCTTAGAGTCTATCAGTTAAAAACAAAACAAAACAAAACAGAATTCAGGCTCTCCTTTCCGGATAACAAATCCTCCAAAGATACCTAAGCCTCATTCATATGCTGAATGGCATGCTAAGGTTTTATAAGGAAGTGGTAGGAGTGCTTCTTCGGTGCATTTCTAATGGCTGTGAAGCCACTGCAGCTAATAGATGAGAACTGAATAAATCCTCCATTTGTTTAAGCTGATAATACTTTTGCCAGCCCTGTGCAGCAGAAGCTCTGTGTGAAGTTTCTTAGCTAGGATTCCTTGACTCAGCACCCAAGCCACTTCCAATTACCTTGAAGAATGTGGCAATGGTTGATTGCAAAGAGGTATTTTATGTGATCGGACTGTGAAGAGCTGATGAAGATTAGACTCCTAAGTAGACCAAAAGGAAACACTTAATTATCATGTTTAAAGTATTCTCTCTGCAACGATGGTAATGAGTTAGCATGAGCCATGAGTCCATCTTGCTTAAAAGTTTTACTGTCTGGGTCTTTTCATGTCTCATCCTCACTCCTCTGGGCCTTATTCCTAAGAAGCGAGATACAAACGTCCTCTGACAAGTTTAAAGTATTGCTCCTCTACCCTCGTGTGAAAAACAAACATAAAAATTACCCTTCCAGGCCCATGCTGGCCAACTGCACCATCCTCTACTTTCACCACCTCATCTGCCTCATTGTATGGCTCTCCACTCAGCCCTAGGTCAGTTTGATACTCACTTAACACCTCACTTCAAGTTCACACTTTTCTTTGTTCTTACCCTCTGGCTCCTGGATGACTTCCACAGGCCTTTGAACTATGTAGTCAACAGACAGCTCCTTAGTTCCCTTTGTTTTCGCTGTACATTCTACCTTAGCTCTACCTGCCACAGGGCACTCTCTGCCTGGCTCTTGACACTTTCTGAATTGCACCATCTTTTAAAGCTTTAATTCAGATGCCTGACCCTCTGGCAATGACCCCTTGCATGTCCAGTTTTCTCTCGCCCTCACTCAGAGCACACTGTTTCTGGATGTTTAACCTCCCTATTTTCTCTCCCTCCATGGGGCCCCTCCTCTCATGTACATATCCTTTTATCTTGCCAACTTAGATCTTTCACTCGATTCATTTATTCATTCAACTAATTCTTGATTTCCTACTGTTTCATTACTCATCCGAGTATAGAGCATAAATAGAAAAGACAAGAAGCCTGACTTTGTGGAGGGTACATCCAATCATGCTCTTGCTGAACCCTGAATCACTTCATCTCTTCTCTATCACATCCTGCTAGAAAAACTCTGTCCAGAATCGCGTTAAATGTTTATCATCTTTGCTTTCACACCCAGATTTCTGAGCGCTGCTAACAAAGACAAACTGCAGAGCCAGCTGCATGAAGTGATGCCACAGATTTGGTTAAACAAAACAAAATAAAAACATGTTTCATACAAGCATAATGGGGTATATCAGTAATCAACCTCATTCTGAATCCCCTACATAACTCAATACAGTCCTGGGATAATTACACCACGACAGCTAGTGTTTCTTGCAGTGGGTGCTATGTAGAAAATATGCCTTTGTTAACAAGGCTTCCTGTCTTGTGCCCCTTTTTAACTCCATCACCTGGCACTATGCCCAAACACAGAAGCTGCTAAGGTAGGTTTGGCAAACAAATCTGTATCTCACAGATGAGAAAACTGAGGCTGAAAATAGCTCAGTAACTTGCACAAGGTCGTACACTAGCAAGTACAAGACATCAATGCCAACCTGGGAACTATAGCTCTGGATCTCCCCGGCCCCCAATCTCTCACACCGAATTCATACTGTCTGTGTCACCTCATCACCAACAAGGAAAGCATTAAACCTAGTGAGGTCTGGGGCCATGTCTACTTTGCTTTTTCTTCCAGTACCACTGCCATTTGAAAAAAAAGAAAGAAAGGAAAAAAGAAAGGTAGGAAGGCAGAAAGAGGAAGGAAGGAAGGAAGGAAGGAAGGAAGGAAGGAAGGAAGGTAAAAAGGGGGTGCCTTGGTGGCTTAGTCAGATGAGTGTCCAACTTTGGCACAGGTCATGATCTCACTGTGAGTTTGAGCCCTGCATCGGGCTTTGTGCTGATAGCACAGAGCCTGGAGCCTGATTCACATTCTGTGTCTCCCTCTCTCTCAGCCCCTCTCTTGCTCATACTCTCTCTATCTGTCTCTTTCTATCATGAATAAAACATACAAAAAATTAAAAAGAAAGAAAGAAAAGGAAGGAAAATAAAGGAAAGGAAAGGAGAAAGAAAAGAAAAAGAAAAAGAAAGAAAGAAAGAAAGAAAGAAAGAAAGAAAGAAAGAAAGAGAAAAAGAAAGAAAGAGTTTTTAGACAAAGAGAGTATATGGTGAGGGCGGAGAAATGTCTATCTGATTCTGAGGAGTCACTGGCTGAAAATGTTGTTGTCAAAAGTACTAATGCCTTTACAAAAGGCCTTCTCAATTTCTTTTGCCATAGTTTTGATTTTAAGGCAGATGTACTAAATATAGAAAGCCCAGTATATCTAAATGACCTATTTAATAACATTTCTCCTCTGTGCCTCAGACATTTCTTTAAAAATAAAAAGGTTTGAGTAAATAAATCCCATTTTCATGGTTACGATTGCAGAGGCATCTGAAAGATGTGCCATTTTCATCATGTTTTGTAACAGACATAGCAAGCGGATATGATTTGCAAAAGTTAGCAACATGTTCTGAAATGTATGCTACGAGTGTCTTAAAAATGTTAAATATCTACTGTAACTCTACTGTTTCCTATTAAAGTTTTAACATCTTACACATTTAGTGTCCAAAGCTGAAGGCAAGGAGAGAAGATCCTCAGCCTGACATACAAACCTCCAGAGACACTAATATGAAGAATTTGCTTCTACAGCTTGAGCCTTAGGATATTTTATCACTTTATATAGATTTCCGTTGTGGCTGAGACTATGTACGCAGAGGGGAGAGGGTGATGGGCAGGATATAAAAAGTGAGTCTGTAGATGCAGAGGGAAACCCCATGAGAGAAGACAACATGAAACAGCACCTTCTGCACTTCCAGAGCAGTAGTTGGCTGGGTTGACTGTGCCTTGGACTCACCAAACGTACAAGCCCTGTGCTAGACCAACTCAGTCAGAATCTGTTGGAGTGAGCCCCAGGCATTATCATAGATTCAGACTC